>JAQHUG010000048.1:5772974-5809644 GCA_028555095.1 Dicrostonyx torquatus
TAGTTCAGGGTGGCCTTGAACTCAGAGATAGTTTACCTCTGTCTCCAGAGTCCTGGGATTTAAGGTGTGTTATCACCACTCCCTGGCCTGTATGGCTGACTAACATGGCTGCTTTCCCCTCTGATCTTCAGGCAAGATTTATTAAAACCAAATAATATACCGCTACACTCCACCCCCTGCCTTCCTTAAGAGTTGAGTGTCCTGTAGCCCAGGCTGACTTCAAACCCAGCAAGTAGCCCAGGCTAGCTAGTTTCAGCAAGGCATGTAGCCAAGGATGACTTTTAACCTTCATCTTCTGCCTCCATCTCCTGAGTCTTGTGATTATAGGTGTGTGTCACCAAGTCACCTTGGCAGAGTGCTTTTAAACAACAAAGTTGGGTTACTAGGGTATGCTGCTTCGGGCCTCCATCTCTAGGAGGATCTTCTGTCCTTGCTGAGGTGTGAGCACCTTTTATCTGTGAAATGGCCTCCACACTCAAATGTTTTCTAGATCTTCTAACTGTTGAAGTTGCATGGCTGCCACGACCTCGGCTATCTTACCTTGTTCCTGGTCCTGCTGGTGTTATCTGGAGGCTGCACATGTCTTCACTCAAAGCCCTGTGGGATGGCTGCCAATGTCATTTACACCGGAGGCAATGGAGTTTTCTGAAGCCTGAGTGGCTCACACAGCTGCAGAGCGACCGGGAAGATGTGAGTCAGGGTCGCTGTGTTCCCCTGCCTCTCTACCATGGGCACAGCTCTTCCAGCACTGCCTCTTGCTGTCACTGGACAGAAGAGCTGCTGCCAGACAAAGGTCACACAAGGAGCTGGCAGCCAAGGTAACAGTTCTGGTTCACCTATTATTTTCCTAGACGGAGCACTAAGCCCTGTATCCTACCAACCCTATAGCTGGGGGCAGTTGGTGACTCCACAATCTAAGCCCAGGCAGTTTCCACCCTTAGCACCAGCTGGAGTTTGAATTCTCTTGGATGGAAGAGAACTGCTAACCCTGTGTCTCATGTTTTAGACAAGCTTGAATCATTAAGGGAAAGTCTCCAGAAGAAACCATGTAGCTTTTATTTGGCGCATTTCCAAACCTATATTGGAAGACAAAATGATGCCTCTCAGAGGACACAAATACTTAGAGAAGAATGGTTTACCTTCTGACCTCATAATGCACTTCTATACAGTTTATCTCTTGGAATGAAAAAAAAAATTTAAAAAAGACAAAAAATCAAAACCAACCAACCAAACAAAAAAAGCCAATCAGAATAATGGATGGTGATTTCTGAATGAAGATATTTTCCCATAGGGCCAGTTATGAAAAAATTGAATATAAGGTAACTAAATTAAACCAGTGTGTCACAGCCTAAGCCCAAATCTTCGAGAGTTAATAAGAGAAAGAGGTCAGGAACCCTTTAAGTGGAAAGTGAAGGGCATGAAGCCACAAGCATAAGGAGGCTCAATAAATAATTACATGTGTACGTGGAAGGCTGAGGAGGTTCTTCAGAACATGGACTCAGCTGCTGATGGTAATTTCTGTCTGTCTTATATTTATCTGAAATATAAATGTAAGAACATTTGAATTTTCTAATTAGAAGATTAGGGACTTGGGAGGAGTGCTCTGTGAGGTTGCTCTGAGCTAATTTTTTCCCAGGTTGCTTGTTCCCCCCATCCCTATTCTTTTTTCTCTGTAAGTGAAGCTTTGTCAGTGGTGTGTGTGTGTGTATGTGTCTGTGTGTCTGAGGCGGGAGCCACAGCCTGTCCCACTCACCATTCCTCTACCAGAAATGCCATCCTCCCTCACGGAAGAGCCAGCTCAGATGCCATGTCCTCCGTCTCTCCTCTGCTGGAACACCCATTATCTATGCCTTGGCACTTCCTGCATATCAACTTGTCTGTTCACTCTTGCTTCCAATGGATTTTAGTTCCACCTCCATTTCGCTTTTTGCCTTGCCTTTCCTGAGGCTCAGCTGTAATGCAAACGAACTCCACATGAGGGCACCAGAGCCATGCTAGTAACTCCCACCCAGTAAACCTTCTGTGGAAACTGTCTCCAAAGCAGGTCATGAGGCCATGGCTGGCCTAATGGCCAAGAGGGAGACAATGAGGAAAACAACTAGCAGACACACTCAGAGAATTCCTCTAATCCCACCACAGCTCCCTAGAATTACGGTAGTGGCCAAAGAGATCCTCCAACCCGTTTGCTCAAGAATCCTGGAGCATCCATTTGCTGTGTGGCTTTGATCAAGCCTCTGCCTCTCTGGTTCTCTATTTCCATCCATCCACTGCTTCCTCAAGGAAGACACTCATCGCTCTTCTCAGCTACTGCTACTGGTCTGCATCTCTTTCATACTCCATGTTGTTACATATGCACGCACACACACATACCAAAAGCAAAACCTCCAGACAAAAGGAGTCAACAGGGTGAGGCGCTTTCTTTCCCCTTAGGACTTCCTGGTTACAGACACTTGGGTCCTGGTTCAGCCCAAGAACATTTTCCACTGTGCCAGGGTCTGCCCTTTCCAGACCTCTGTGTGCTTGGACGGAGGGAATGAGGGAAGGAGGGAGAGAGAGGTTCTAGGGGTTTTTTTTAATAAGCAGGAAAAGCTGGTGGGTTTGGTTGGTTCTTCCCCTAGGAGGTGAGGGCGAGGGCCCCTGACATGCAAGGGCCCTCTGTGCCACTCTGTGATGGGGGGCTTTCTTGCTTCAAAAGATTCCAGGCCGCACGATGATGTCATTGTGACCATGGTGTCAGGGCAAACAATGGGAGACCATAAGTGGCTCAGCAGCTTCCTAGCATGCTCAAAGCCCTTGGTTCATTCCATTCAAGCTACGCTGCACGTGCGTGCACACATGCACAAGCACACACCTTCCAATGAAGTCCCAGGAGACCCTGGAGTACTGCTGACACCACATTGGCCTGTCCAAGTCTCCTGATGGTCCCAACACTTGACACCTCTACCTGGAACAGATTTTGTTTCTTCTCCAAGGCCCACCTTGTCCTGACTGCTGCCAAGCATCTACTCACCATTGTCCCTGCCCTGGAACCCCTGTTATGGCTTTGCATGGTGTCATGAGTAACTTCACTTTCTCCCCCCCTCCTTACCCCCTCCACTGGAAACCTCCTGAGGCCAGAGGGGGAATCCACTTACCTCAGTATCCACCAGGAAGTACTGTGTCTGCTGAGCCAATTAGTTTGTTTCCATTTAAGAAGCTCATTAGGGAGCTTCCTCATCCTGAGGGAGCTGCAAAGTTCCTCTCTCTTGGAACGGGCCCCTTTGAGGGATGGTGGAGCTCAGCTTTGGCAGACAGGCAGCAATCTGCAAAGATTTCTGGAGCCCATAGCTGTATCTGAGAAAAATTAAACATGGAACTTGGGGCACAGGGTGTTTGAGAACAGGGCACTTGTGGAAAGGGACACACAGAGCACATTCCAGTTGGAAGGGAGCCATCGAGGTCTCAAAGGTGCCTTTGAGATTTGAACATATTGTCTCAGGAAGTGTAAAGAGCAGATGTGACAGTTTGGACTGAATCACCCCCCCCCCCGTCCCCTGTCCCTCCAGGGGCATCCATGGGTCAATTCCAAAAGCCAGCCTGATTGTGCCAGTGTTTCTGATGAGCTGTCCCCAGGGACATTGAGAGTACTTCTTCCCAGACCCTTGGTCAAGTGACACCAAATACCTAATTGTCTTCACAGTCCAAATCTTTGTCCCCTGACCACTGCTGTAGCAGAACCTGAGGGTGGCTATCCTGGTCAAAGACCACCAGCCGGAGTTGCACAGATCACCTGAAGATTCGGGCCTTTTGCAACTTCCCTACAAAGGGTTGCTCAGGGAGTCTCTCCGGAATACGCTGGAGGGCCTTTCCCACCAGGAAAGTTTCCTTTCTTCCTGTGGATGCAATCTTGCTTCGCTGGGCTGATGAAAGGGCCCTTGACTCCTCAGTGCTCAAGGGACAAGCTGCTGAAGTGGCAGGGACATTGTGACCAATAATGAAGCCAGCAAAAAGAAACCCAGTCCCGTGGCTCTGAGCAGGCAGGCCCAGAGGTGACTGGAGGCTGTGCTCTCAGACAAAAAGCTGGGGGTGGGGGTGTGTGTGAAGCGCAGCAGCTTCTCTCCTCCGCAGAGAACTACAGCTCATCCCCCTCCCCCCATTAATTGGCAGGAGATTAAAAAAAAAAAAAACCCAAAATGAAAACCAAATCAACGCCAGTACCCTGAATGTGAAGGTTTCTGGAATGGAAAAGCCCTTTCAATTGTTAGATGTCCAAGAAAACATGAACACATGCTGACAGAGGAAACCAGCCACAGTCAGAGGAAGAGGGAGGGGTTCATAAAATAGGGGAAAATTCCTTTTAGCATCTCCCATCCTGTAGGCTGGCTCCTTTGTATGCCCCGGTTCCTAGGGAGAGTGGGAGACTCCGCCTGGGGGGAAACTTCAGGAAGATGAAGACTGCATTGGAGGGAGGCCAGAGTCCCTTAAAGGAGCAAAGGCAGAGGGTGTAGATGCCCTTGGACTGTAGTCAGTAGTATTCACAGGGCCTCCTGGGAGGGCTCTGAGGCTCAGCGCACTTCAGGAAAAGCCCTGGAGGCCTGATGAACTTTCTCCCAACCTCCAGCAGGTCTCCTGGGGTGTCAGGCCCTGGCCTCACTCTTTTCCTCTTCCTCCTCCATGAGGGAACACAGGTCACTTTAGGCACTCCCTCACCACTTCCCCTCAAGGACAGTTTGGGAAAATGCAAGGAAGGGAAAGGATGGCAGCTGTGCAGGCCAGCTGCCCAGTACAGGCGACAAGACACTGGGGGGCAATGAACTGACAAAGGGACCAGGAAGATGATGCAGAAGGAGATGCCAAGGAAATAACTGGCTTGGCTTCAAGCTACCCAAAGGTAGCTCTGTTCTGCCCCAACCTGACAGGCAGCTTTGGCAGGCTTAGACCTGCCTCAGGCCTCTGAACACTGGGCCTGAATCCGTCCAAGGTAGCGGTGATAACCGAAACTGGAGATGACCAAATTGTCACCTGCAAATATTTTAATTCACATGTGCTGAGGGGTCATTAAGCTTCTAGTTCATTCAGTCTACCCAGGTGGCTAGCATATTAATTTGGAAGAGGCTCTGGAACCTTGCTGGTCAAGGACAGCCACGCCTCTCATGCTGCCCTTGGACACAGCAGAGGCAGGTGTGTTGGTGCATCATCATCAACGCCTTGACGAAAGTCAGAATCAGGAGACACCGCTCCAGACATGTCTGTGGGAATGCTTCCTGTCCAAGAATTAGAAAAAGGAGGAGGTAGAGATGGGAGGGTTTGAAGGGAAAGAGGGGAAAATGATACAATTATAGTCTCAAAAACAAAAAGTAAGCCGGGCGGTGTTGGCGCACACCTTTAATCCCAGCACTCGGGAGGCAGAGACAGGTGGATCTTTGTGAGTTCGAGACCAGCCTGGTCTACAAGAGCTAGTTCCACTGCAGGCTCCAAAGCCACAGAGAAACCCTGTCTCGAAAAACCAAAACCAAACCAAACCAAAAAAAAAAAAAAAAAAAAGTAAAAGATGGTGGCACTATTCCCTGAGGTCCTAGCAGGAACGCAAGAGGCCATGTGAGCAAGAGCATCCACACTCCTGTCACCCTCAACTGTGAGGTTTCCTATCATCTCGTGTCTTTCCTGTCACAGCGAGAAAGGTCTCTACGTACAGCTACAGAGGTACTTCTATCCATGTGGTGACCAAGAGCGTTCCATGTCCCTTGAAATAGCAGGAGTTTGAAGGTGACAGTGAGGCCATTCAGAGCTGATGGCAGCACCAGCCTGTGTGATCTTAGGACGTTACCCCACTCCAGCCTGTCTTTTCCTACATGTTAACACTTCCAGGGCTCAGTGTGATTGACTAATAATGGGGAGAAAGCCCTTAGTAGACTGGGATGAACCTGAGGGATTAACTCAGATTTGACATCAGCTACCATGGGTAGGATGGTAGCCTGATAGCTTGGTCAACTTTGAGGCTTTGGTCCATGGCTAGACTCCGCAGAGGGTCTGGCTGCACATCCCAACAGGATGACGCATTCCTCTGGCCACGCTGTTCCTCCCGCTGAGGTCCAGTTCTCAAAGTGGTCACTCAGGTACCCAGTTACCAAGACTTGCCTGGAGCATGCCACTCTCCTCCACAGAGCCTGCCATGCCAGCAAGCCCAGTCCAGAAAACACATCTTGCTTGAGAATTAAAACCAGCAGGCTCTACAGAGACCCTCAGGGATACACTTTTAAAAAAATTAAATAAGAGCTAGTAATATATATTAAATGACTATTTTATTTACACACCCTATTCATAAATAATTGCATCCTCTTCGACTGCACAATAGTTCCTTGACATCTAACGATTACAGAGTGTACATCTAAAAGTAGATGGGGACTTCCTCTGGTTTATGACAAGGCCTCTAGTGTTTACACTCAATATGCACACCCAGAGACTCAGACATGCACCAGAGGGGTGGCTCCCAGGGCCTCCTGGGCTCCCAGCACCAATGGGAAAACCTCGCCCAGACACAGGTGAGTTCAGAGACAGCTGGAGAACAAAGAGATGCAGGCCAGGGCTTGGCCCCACCCACCGCTGGGCCCAGCCCACCACTGGAGCAGCTCCACCTTTGTTCACCCTGGAAGGCATCTCTTTGGATTGCAAATATTTTAATTCACAGAAACTCAAGGAGGGGGTGGGACACGGGCTGGGGTGGTGCGCAGAGGCTGTCCCTCTTCATCCAGGCCTTCTCCAATGCTGTAAGTGACAACAGCATTCTAAGACATGCAGTGGTGTGCCAGTACCATACACACGACACACTGGACACTGATGGCAACACAGGGAGCTGGCCGGTGCCGTGCCCGCTCCGCCAAGGATCAGGCTTGGTCACAGAGCAGGGTGAGGCTGGTCCTTTCACAGAGTCCGCACAGCCACTGGGTAGAGCAGGGACAAGTGCTCCGCCCCCTTGATGGGCAGCTTCCTGGTGGTGTAGTAGTGGATGACTTCTGGGACACTGTCGAAAGGGGGGCTGTTCTGACCCAGAACATACTTCTCTTTGGTCTTGGCCAGTTTCATGTGCATAAAGCCCTGGTTGCTCCTGTGAAGGAAACAGGGATGTCAGAGAAGTATGCGGTGTCTGAGGGGCGGGAGAGGCACTCACTCTTAGGGAGCCACTGGCTCCTGCTTCTGCATGCGCCATGTTCTCCCCAGGAGCTACCTTTGACCACGGGGCAAGGGTGCAGAGGTCTCCCAGGGGTCTAGGACAAGGGGTCCCTGCCACACCAAGGAGCACTCTCCACTCAGCATGATTGGGGTACAGGGGTAACCAATGCTTTTGGAAAGACTTTGGATCTGGAAGGTTCTGGGGATTGGGAGTTTTACCCAGCCTGCCCTTCTGCAGGGACCTGTTTAAACTCTGCAGTTATACAAGATGTCTCAGGAAAGGGGCAACTCAGCCAGGAACTACACTTGTAGGGCAGTTAGCCACATGACAAGCTATATAACCAATGGAGTATGGGAAGCTTTGCTCTCTGCCCAGCAGTCTCCCAGGCACCCAAGGCAGAGTTCCTTCCTTCACATCAGTGACCTGAAGACAGTGCAGACTCTACCTGCACTTGACTTTCTGAGCTGTAGTAACACATGTCCCACCCCAATACTCAGTTCCCCAAGATCATCTGAAGAGCAGGGCCAGGCCTCTGTGCCTACTCCCCTTGTTTCAGATCTGACCAGAACAACTTAAAATAAACCGAAGGAGAGGCAGTTGCAGATTCTGACACGTCATGGTCCATCACAGTTTGGCAGTGGGTACAGGTCATGGAGGATGAAGACCACTGTCTCAACTGTTGACATTGTATCCCAGAAGACCTCTCCCATTTGAGGTCATGCTCTTGCTCACACATGCCTCCATCACCCTGCCACCCCTGTGCAGGCTACCACTTCCTGTTCATTCACCCAAACCTGACCTGTGGCCACTCCTGTGCAATTTACCCAGTGCCTGTCATTTGTTAGAAACCTAAGGTTTCTGATTGGGAGTGTGCTACTATCTCAGGCTCACCCCTGGTAACTTGTAAACAGCCCTAGGGACCCAGCTGCCAAGGCTACCTAAGAAAGCCAAGACACCCATGTAAGCTCTGGGGGCTGTGGCCTTCCTGAGCCCCAGTTCCCTTTCTGGTTTCTATGTTCCAATGGAGTCCTTAAACCTGACCTGTCCTCTAGGTGAAATGGGTAGAAGAAATGTCTAATGACACACAGCCATCTGCGCATAATAATGTATTTAGAGATGTCACCCTGGGCTTAAAGGAAATCGTTCAGAGAGCAATTACATTTTGAGAGAGAATAATTCTTGTGAAGAACTGAAATTTAAATTGAGAGTTTTAGGGGTGTGACGTTCTAATTATAGAGCCTGTGGCAAGCTCTTCTCCCAAGTGAAGGGTCACTACAACTGAATCACCTCAGTGCTAGAGGAGGTGCTGTGTGGAGCGCTGGCTCCGACACCAGGAAAGGCGAGTATGTCACACAGAAAACAAAGTGCAGCGTGGCCATGGACTTGTGCCCCCAGCATGATGTACAGCCCACAAACACCAGACAGCTTGGAAATGACCTGGAGTTACAGCGACGTGACACCCAGGTATCCCAGAGCCCAGGTCAGCCTGACTGGTGTACAAGGGTGCCAGGGGTGGTGACAATTTGTCATTCTCTTGGGGTTGCAGGTGTGTGTGTGTGTGCGCGCGCGCACTTGGAAGTGCTGAGTGTGCTGAAATTGTGGAAACCAAGCCACCTAGCTCTATTATCCTTCCACAATCCCACCCGAGGGAACAGGTGCTGACGTCAGTTCCCACTGTATGTCAAAGGGTCAGAGCAGAGCAAGGAAGTCATAAGGTTGGTATTAATATGCAATTTCCACACTAGATTCTTGTGTCCTCTAGCAGGCAGCGGGTGGGGACAGCTCTGTCACGGGTGGAGGAAGGTATGCCTCTATTTCCAGGCAGCGGCCAGTGGAAGGGCCCCCGCACTTACTATGCACATGGGGGACTTGAGGTCACCACAGCAATCAGCAGCAGGGCCCACTTCTCTTTGGGAAGCCTCTCCCAGATCCTTAGTGCTCCCTTAGGCAGGGTGGCAGGAGCAGGAGGGTCTGAGCAGATATCCTCTCCATGCAGAGCCTCCATGACCCTGGTGCCAACCTCACCAGGCAAAGGCAGATCAGAGACCAGAGGGGTGAAGACCATACACAAAACTGTCCCAGGAACCAGGACTGGGCTATTCCAACCTGTGAAGCTCCAGTTCATGAAGACAGAATGGTGACCCTACCCTAAGAGGTTCCTGGATCTTTAGTCATGTCAAAAGTCATGTGACACCCTGTGTGCATGCACACACTGAAGTACGGGGTGGTATCACAGCCTGGCTGGTTATAAGAGATTTAAAAATGTCAGGTGGTAGCAGCGCACTCCTTTAATCCCAGCACTCGGGAGGCAGAGGTAGGCAGATCTCCGTGAGTTCGAGGTCACAAGAGCTAGTTCCAGGACAGCTAGGATTGTTACACAGAGAAACTCTGTCTTAAAAAACAAAAACAACCCCCCACAAAAAACAAAAAAAAACAAACTAGGGGTGGTTTTAACCAGTTCACAGACAGACAGCAACAAGTGTGCTGGCTCATTGTTTATGTTCTTGACATAACCTGGAACCACCATGTAGGTTCTCTGCTCTTGACTGTGGATGTCTTTAATTTCTGTCTGGACATTCATGAGGAACCTGGAACTGTAAGTCAAATAAGCCTTCCTTCCTGAGTCACTTTTGTTCTGGTTTCTTCTCTTCAGGCTCTCACTGTGTAGCCTTGGCTGGCTTTGAGCTTGCTAGGCAGACAAAGATGACCTCAAACTCACAGAGATCTGCTTGTCTTTGCCTTCCAAGTGGTGGGATCAAAGGTGTGTACCAACAAGCCCAGCCTGGGGAGGGCATTACCACAGCAACAGAAATCAAACTGTAATAGAAGGGAAGCCATGCAAACTTCCATGGGGACCAGAGGGTGTACCAGATCAAGGGTATGCACAGATGGTTGTGGCTGCTCACAGCGAGATGGTTTAGTGAGAAGTAGCCTGTGGCCACCGTACCCTCCTCACCCCTTTGATACCCTGGAGGAAACAGGCCAGAGAGGCACCCAGCAAGGGGGCATCAGGTGCCACCAGAATTCTGTGGTGACATGTCTAGGACCAGATGGGTGGGCACTAGGCAGAGCCTGCTCTTACCCTCCTCAAGGCACAGAGCAGGAGCAAAGATGGCATGGTGGTTTTGGGATGGCACCTTTCCCAGGAAGCTCTAACAGGCTCCTGCTAACTGTGTCTTTGTTGGTTCTGTCTCCTTTGATAGGACATCTTGTGAGAGCGAAGACACAATTAGGGGTGTTTCTGGTGGGTGACCTGTCTAATGAGTCTTGTAAGGCCCAGGGAGGCAGGGTGCTTGGGTTGTCAGGGCACTTAGATCGCTCATTACCATCACAAAAAGCACCTCCTTGTCACTGTCCCCAGGATTAGCAAGCATGCCTGGTGTGTGCTGGCCTAATAACAGCCCCCACCTCGTCTCCTAATCATGAGCTTTAATAAAACATCACTCAGCCCACAGCTGCCCGCCACTGAGCCAGGGTGCGAGGCCTCACCTCTCGCTTTTAGACCTAATTGCTTGATGCATATTTCATGAAGAATCCTGGGTAATAGTTATGTTAAATCGTTTCTTTTCATGATGAAATGACTTAAAAACACTTGCATATAATATTTATGTGGGGGAAAGGAGGAAACAGCTCTGGGACTAACACGGCAGGACCAGCCACAGGAGTCCACACAGTGTTTCTGCTCCGCCCCGACTTTCTTGAGTCGAGTGCTTGAATTCTTTTTTAGCTCTGGATCATCATACATGGTTCCCAACGTCAATTCAAAATTCAAGATACTAGTCCTTAAACCTTACCAGACTCAGAGCTAAGCTTACATACCTAGCATCACGTGCAGATGGGGAAACTCAGAAAAGATGAGGTCAGGATTTGGATTGAATCCTTCCTTTCTCTCTTCCTCTAGAAACATAGCCCATGCTGCCCTCAAACTTGCTATGTAGTCAAGGATGACCCTGGGCTCCCAATCCTCCTGCCAACTCTCAAGTGGCAGAATTAGATGTCTTCAACCATGCCCGTCTCAAACCTACGTCTCTTGGACTCAGCAACCTGAGCACCCTTCTCATTCTGGCCCTCAGGACCTGCAGCGACCACTGTGACCTCATCTTCTCTGACCAGATGAACTTGTCCTGCCCGAGAGAAAGCTTTGTGAGACCCCCAGTTGGCTACCCTATCTGCTCACTGTGATGCCTCCCAGATGAACTGACTCTAGCCTGCAGCCAAGGCACTCCAGGAATTCTACCCTTTCTCCACTGGCTCACTAGTCAGGGTCTGCCTAGAGCAGGGGTCTGAGGCCCTCTGACTCCGCCCCAGCTGCAAGCTTTGGAGGGCAGGCTGGAGAGTGAGCCGAGAAAGGTTTGGGGTGGGGTGGGGCGGGGTTGTCAGAACAAAGTCCTGTGAGGGGGTACAAATCTGTAACTCTCAAAGCATGCCATTTTCTCCAGGGAGTCAGACTTCTTCCTTGGAGTTCAAAACTCATGTCTGGGATCCTGAGCCGGCCACCACCCTTTGCATGGACTTACATGCAAAAGCAAAAACCACAAGTGCAAGACCAGTTTCTTCCCTACATCTTGTTTTCCTGAGGGGTGCAGCCACACATTTTAAATGCATTCAACAACCGAGGAAGATGGAGAGTCTACAACCCCTGTCCTCCACAACGGAGAAAGGATTAAGCTTCGAGGCCTGAGAGGACAGGCTCTGGGTTGGGTACACAGGACACGCCATCTGCCCATGATGGACAAGGACATGTGCGCTAGACTGACGGGAAGCGAGACCCTGCTCTAGAGACGCCTCTGGGATGTTAGGAGACAGACTGGCTGGAAGGTAACCATGGCCTAGTCCCTCCACGGACACACAGCGACAGCCCCTGGTATTACCCCGCCTCTTGGCCACTTTTACAACTCAGACCTCTATTCCCCTCTCACCCTTCCAGACATGGTCTTGCTGTGAGCCCAGGCTGGCTTTGAACTCATGATCTTCCTGCTTCCAAAAGTACTTGGGATTTTATGAAGGGAAACCCAGGTATCTCCACCTACTCTGACTCTGAGGGACATGGTGCTGGGACTGCATCTCTGGGGAAACCCTCTGCACATTGGGGACCACGTGTTCCAGCAGGGCAATGTTCTGTCAGGTGGCCTGAGAGCATAGTATCACAGTCATCCACTGCATGGCTGCCCTGCAGGGTTTATATACCCTCACAACCAGACCTCCTAGCCTTAACTTTCTGGTGGAGAAACAGCTGAAGCTAATTGTCTAAGGAGTAAGCCTTTCATCTCTCCTGGTGACACTTTAGACTAAAGTGGGTAGAGACTGGCCCCGGTGACAAGATAATCAGATGGCATTCCGTAGATAAGATTTTGGGAGGAGGAGGGAACACATACTCCATGGGAAGCCACGGTGATCTCTATGGACTATAGGTGATTTCTCTATGGACACCTTCCAAAACGTCATGGCAGCCTTTTTCGTTTTTAAAAAAGACAGGGTCTTGCCAGGTGGCGGTGACCCACACCTTTAATCCCAGTACTTGGGAGGCAGAGGCAGGCAGATCTCCGTGAGTTCAAGGCCAGCCTGATCTACAAAGTGAGTTCCAGGATAGTCAGAGCTGTTAACATAGAGAAACCCTGTTTTGGGAGAAAAAAAAACAAAGACAGGGTCTTAGGGCTGGACAGATAGTTCAACGGTTAACAGCACTGGCTACTCTTTCAGAGGACCCAGGTTCAATTTCCAGCAGCTCACAACTGTAATTCTAGTTCCAGGGAATCTGACACACTCACATAAATATACAGGAAGGCACAACACCAATGCACATTAGAAAAAAAACCAAAAATACTTGAGAGGCAGAGACAGGTGGATCTCTGTGAGTTCAAGGCCAGCTGGATCTATAAAGGACAGCCAAGGCTAGCTACCCAGAGAAATCCTGTCTAGAAAAAAAAAAAACCTCCCCCCAAAACAGGGTCTTTCTGTGTAGCCTCAAATTTGGATCCTCCACCCCCCAGGGCTGGGAATTAGAAGTGTGGTAACCAGAGTAGGCAGTGCTGCCCAGGGCCTGATCACCTGAGAACATCTTGACTGTTCTCTTGATTCATGACGAAAGTAGGTATGTAGACTGGAACTGAATACAGAAGCCCACTCGACAGATGTGAAAAACGAATGCCAAAGGGAGAAGCCTCACTTTCTGGACCACAGGGCAAGGACCCTGGAGCCCCCCAGACTGTGATCAGAACAGCGCCCTTCACTATGGACTGTGCTGTCAAAGTTCACATGCAAACAGAGATGCCCTGTGAGTGGAAGGACAGGAATAGGCTGAACACCTGCACCCCACCAACTCAAAGGGCCTTCAGTGACAAGCCAAGGATTGCCTGAGTCGTGAACAATGTCTAAATGTATCCCTGCTGAGCCAAACAGCGTGATTTATAGCCAAATAATTACCCTTTCAGTAAAGACACTGAAGGGACAGCCCAAGTGAAAGTCTTCTGTAAATCACAGTGCATCCTCGCACTACCACCTTCAGGAGGACAAACAGGCAGGCAGACCGGGAGGAAAAGGCCTGATCTCACACACATAGGAGGCTGGGCAATGACCTCACACACAGAGGAGGCTGGGTAAGACGAGAGCATCGGTCAAAAACCCACATGACGCGTCTAGCAGCTCTCAATGACAAAACCTGGGCAGAAGGAGTGAGCTGTCATTTCTGAGGTAGGCAAAGAGCACGGTGATGGGGCTTGGTAGGGGTGTCCAGGGCCGGCACTCCCATCCGGCCCGATTCACATGTGAACGACTGAAACAAAAGGGCTGGCAGCGGCAGCGACCAAGCACTGACTGAAGTCAGTGATGCCACAGGACAGCCTCTGACCCTGGGCTTCAGGGCCCCTGTGCAAAAGGTGGAGGAGATCCTTCCACTGATGTCCTCAGTGTCTCTGAGAGACACACGGCTGCACGAGGTCAGGCAGGGAGGAAAGGGGGCACAGACATAACCAAAGCACCTGGGCCAAATGGGGTGGACAGAATCCAATCAGGACAAAAGGACAGGTCTCTTGCAGATGACATTCTCCTTAGATGACTGAAGCTCTCAGCTGGGCCCATGGCTCCCCCTGCCCCACAGGGATTTGTCAATGTCTGGACAGTTCAGGACTGAGCGGCTAATAGGGAGTCAAGGATGATTCCAACAGGACAGTAACATAGAAAACAAAACCCAGCCTAGAATGTTAATAGTGTCGAGCCACACGCCTCCTTAGTCACCAGGACAGGAATCACACCTAGCTATCCTCCAGACACTTTCAGGATAAACAAATGCGACTGCCTGGCTAAGGCAAGGCCATCTGGGTCCTTGGTAAAGGCTCAAGACATAACACAGGACCTGCCAAACGGCTTGGCTCCCAAACGGCTTCTAGACTACTTACTTCCAAGACCAAACCCCACACCTATCCCTCTTATTCCCTCACAGGAGGGAGAGAGCTCTTGGGCCTGAGACCTAGTATACTTGGGAGTCAAGGATGGATACAACCCAGACAGCCCTGGGGCTGAGGCTCACGCTACCCCTCCCTACGCCATGCCCCTTTACGCTCACTCTTCCATCGGAGCAAAGGGGTTCTTTCTACCTATATAAGGGACATTCTGAGTTTTTAAGTTCTGAGCCAGCAATTGAAGAGCAGGCAGGGTCTCTTCTAGTGCAAATGCAAGGCCCAGGGCTGGGCCCCCAATATGGGCCTCACTTCCCCTGCTGAGCAGAAACTGCCACACAACTGTTGCCCATCTGGTCTGTCTGTTGGCTCCAGTCTATCAGGGCCCAGAACCAGCATGTACCCCCGAGCCTGTCTGGTCTGTTGTTCATGGCTAAACTGGCAATCTCAAACCCATGATGGCCAAGTTGCCCTCTGGTTGCAGCCTCCCTAGTTAGTTGGTAGCTTTGTCACTGAGTATCAGTGGGCAGAGCAGGTGATACTGGCAGGGTGTTTACTGGCCTGAGATTCACTTCCCCATGTGAGGTGATAGGTCATGACATTCTAAAGTATACCGTTTCTACCCAGCTGGTGGCTCAGGCCTATAATCCTAGCTCTCTGGTAGGCCAAGATCAAGGACAGCCTGAGTTACAGAGTGAGTTTAAGTCACCCTAGGTGACTTCAAGAGCCTGTTTGAAAATAAAAAGTAAATAGAAGGGTATATAGTTCAGTGGTGGAGCACCTGCCTGGCATGCATGAGGACTGAGGTTCACCCCACCCCCATACTGGAAAAACAAACAAACCCATATTGCTATGTGAGGGATCCATATGAGAACAGAAGGAGGAGGCAAGCAGGGTGAGGTGGGAAATCCTGGAACCCCAACATTTGGGGAGCAGAGGCAGGAGGATCAGGAGTTTGAGGCTAGCCTAGGCTAGTCAGTAAGTTTCAGGCCAAACCAGGTGACCTGAGAGCCCGTTTCAAAAAGCCAAGAGGAGAGGTCTCTCTATTGATAAACACGGTCTACCAATAAACATGACCTCTAGCAGGTGTCAAGTGCTTGCTGGGGGATATTCCTGTATTCAGAGCTCTCAGAAAGAAGACATCACTGAGAGGCCCAGCAAGTGGCAGGGTCAAATCCCTCTACTCCATCCATGATCTGTCCATGCCACAGTGTCCTGTGAGGTCATGGAGGGCGACAGAGGAAACTGCCATCTTCCTACACTGGGGTATGGGTTAGACTGGGCTCAACAGCCCTCTAACCCCAGGCTGTTTTTCTCCAATGCAAAGCCGTATGGCAGGCTGCCAACAGCCCACATGTAAACAACATTGTTTTATAGTGGGGAAAAATCCTAGCTGTCTTCAGGAAATGGGGCAGTAAGGTTGAGAGCTCAGGATCCTGGCTGCTTCCTCCTCCAAAACCTCAGTTTCCCCATCTAGACATTTAGAAGCACCTGAGGAGGCAGACTGCTCACCTGCAGCCAAATCCCCCAGCACAGGGTCTCAGCTCTGCAATGCAAAGTTCCTCCCCACTGAGCTGACACACCCTCAAAGCTTGCCAGTGGGAGCTGCAGCTCCAAGCTCTGGTTCTGGCAGGCCTTGGACTTGGTTCTTTATGCCCTAGGAGGCCAAAGAGGAGCACAGGAGGCAGCTCCTCCCCAACAAGCACAAAGTCCTCCCCTTCCCTCGGGTCGTCACTACTGGGTTTACAGCCTGATTGGTCTGGCTGGGGTCGCTGGTGGGTTTGTCTAGCTAGGCCACGCACTAGCATATGTGCATAAACTCCATCATTAATGGTAGATGTCTGCTGACCTCCTGAGGGCACCTCTTTCCTCTCTTTCCCCTCAATCTCAAAGGACAGAATTCTACTGACCCCCACCCCCACTGGTCATTAGGTGCAGAAAATTCTCACCTCCCTTCCAAAACCAAAGGACACATGTTCAAGATGACTAACAATCAAAAGCCACGGTTTAGGCCGCACTCAGAAGATTGACAACTCCAAAAGATCATGACCACTTCTCAGTTGTCTGGGCTTTTGGAGGGCAAAACCACTCATGTTCAACATTCATTGTGGCAACTTACTGACATCCTCTTTCCACAAGGTAGAAAATATTCTCAAAATTAAATCTGTAGCTCTTTGCTCCCTAATGAAATTGATTTCTGCCTTGATACACAACAAAGCCTCCATTTTATTATCTGGCCAGGGTTTGGCTACATTAATTATGCTTCTCCCCCCAGCATGGCTGCATGTAATTAGTTACAGTTACTCACCAGCAGAGCTAGTGACTCCCACAAAGTGTCGATCCTGGATGGTGTTTTGGCTTTGGAACCACTCTGGACAGAAAAGATTACTTCCACGGCCTGAAAATTGTAACTCAGAAGGGGTACACTGCTCTGAAGAGGTGGAATGCCTAGGTGCCCAGGTCACATGGTCCAGGTATCTGAGTTTCAGTCAGAACTCATGCACTGTCCCAAGCTTGTCACTGTCCCTGGCACTATTCCACCTGACTCAGAGGACACTATTCACACAGCCTGTTTAAGTCGGCTCCCAACATCAGTGTCCAGAAACTGCACGAGGCTTCAGGGTAGGGCGATGCCGCACACTTCATGGAAGACTGTGTCCAGCACACTGGCAAGCCAAGATGTGGTGGAGAATTGTGTACGGATGCAGCACTATGATTGCGAGTGAGTAACCTCTGATACCCCTGAGCCCCTGATCTTGAGAGGCAAAGTGAGGTGCTCTGGACAGTGGTGACCACTGGGCAGGATTGCTCAGGGATCTGTACTTACAAGAGGCCCTCCTGATCTCTCTGTTGCTTTATGGTCACCCTGGGGGAGACTATCAGAGCCTCTAATTATCTAGAGATACCCAGGTAGATGCAGGGTCAGCTCAGTGAGTGACTTAGGTGCCAGCAGCCTCATCTATAAGAAGGCAACTTAGAAAGTAGGGTCCCCAGGTTTACACAGACTGGTTTTAATCTGGAAAGGAAATTGGGTGAAGATTACACCTGCGCTAGTCTACCTGGCTGTTCCCTGATCTGCAAGGATGTGAGCAAACTCCACCACTCTCCCACCAGCACATGCTGACACCCGTTCAGCCGTCTCTGTGGAGGACTGAAACCAGGAGACAAAATAAGCCATCCTTCACCTGCAGATGTTCCTTTCAGACGCTGTGGTTGCAGTGACAGGAGCTAATACAAGTTTTGTATATCCTAATAGGCCCTGTCCAAATGTCACCACCTCCAAGAAGCCTCCTAACGCCCCATCGGAATTTATCTCTTCTGCTTGTGTATACACCCTAGCCTGAGCATCTGAGAGTATGGCAGAGTGAACCCCACACCCAGAGGCCACCAGACACGTGGATTTTCAAAAAAAAAAAAACTTTCAAAAGGGGTGCGGAAAAGATATTCTATTTAAAGCAATTCTAATAAGTCAGCTTTGCCAAATCCAAACGTGTCTACTATTCCTCTTGGGTGAAATAATCTTAAAGAGAAACAAAGGGAAAAAAGCACATGCATGAATAAAACTGGCAAATGCTCTTTTGGGGGGCAAGGACTGCTTACTGGGGGACCTACCTGGACATGAACAGGGTGGAGAACTGGCAGGATGTGCCTCCTCACTCATACCCCGCCCCCAAAGCCCTCAAAGCTTTAGCATTTGAGCTATGGGAGGCAAGATGAGGGCTGTAAAAACTGATGTCTGATTTTATAAATCTGCCTCAAATTTCAAGAGTGTCTATGAGGAAAACAGGAGAGGGAAAGACAATGCTCACAGGGCTCAGAAGGGTCATAACCTTGCGGAGTCAGAGGTGGGACATGGAGATTCGGTCAGCAGCTTGTCACAGTTTTGACCAAGTAAAGCAAAGCTTGGCTCTAACTACCAGGTGATCTAGGGAACAGTTAAATTCTGTATATGCTCTGCAATTTACTGTATGGAATGGTGGCTTTGAGATGCAAAGGTACTTCTTTCTCGTGCAGACAAGCTCTGCAGCTGCCCTCATGGCCTCTCTTCCTACAACATCCCTGGATCTCCCTGTAGGCCCCAAGCAACCATTTCCTGGATGGCTCTGGCAAAAAGTTCATTAAATACATTCTATTGATAAGCTGGCGTGAGGGTGACCAGGAAGACGTGTTCCGGTTTGCAGAGACCTGACAGCACCTCCGAAGGAAGTGCCCAGGCCATGGAGGCTTCCTGGTGACAAATAGCAGTTGGAATGCCTCCCCTGGCGGCGGCTGAGCTACACAGGCAGATGGAAGGAGGCTGATAGGAAATAATTAAAAATCTGCTGGAAATGTAATCGGAGTGGTTCAGACACTGGAGAGGACCTGGGAGGAACAAAGGACAACACTGAGTGTCTGGCGGAGGGAAAGATGGAGCAGGTTGGGAGGGAACAACCATTACCTCCTGGCACAGAGGGCATGGACCAGCAGTGAGAGGCAGACTCAGCATAGCACCTAATTACCTCTCAGGCCTGTACAACTGGAAGGAAGCAGGGAGTCGGGCCTGGGGCGGTTCTTTTCAAAGTCAAATGTTTAGATCCCCTAGCTGCTCAGAAACCTGGACACAGTCCTCAACTATGCCATTCCTTCTCCTTTGTCACCATCCACCCACTGTCCTTGTCCTTCACTGAGCTGGTACAGCTGCCTCCCAAGCAGCCAGCTCTTACTCCTGACCTAGCGCGGGCAAAGGAGCTTCTGAAAAACCTATGGAAGTACCTCAGCTCTTCAGCTGGCTTCAGCTTCTGCCTAGATACCCCAAGTTTCCATGCAGCACCTCCACATCTAATTGGAGCAGATAGCTAAGGAGGGAGGATTCAGAAAAGAACAGAGTCTGGGGTCAAAGGGACTCTGCCTTAGCCTCCCACTGCTCCACGGTCTAGAACAGGTTTCTAGCTTCTGTGAACCTGGGTTTCTTCCTCCGTAAAGAGGGAACAGTGAGGGTGCACTTCCCCACTTGAAGTGCTTAAAAACTGCACTTAGAGAAGAAAGTAGAAACCCCATGGGGTAAGAGCCAGAGAGAGAGAGAGCAGCTCCATTTTCCGGGAGTTTAAACCCACATTAAATGCTAGGGTCTTTATCTTCAGGCTTTTGATGGTCACAACTGACTGGGAAAAGCTGCTGGAGGACGCCTGACATGGATTCTGCTAGGAACACCTGGTACAGTCCTGGTGCTAAGAAAGAGGGTGCTGGCTCAAGAGGGACCCCACAGGGCACAAAGAATGTCACGCTGCACTGAAACCTGAGCTGCACTCACAGCTGGGGCAGCACAGGACCTCTGCTATCTCAAGAAGGAAAGCACGGTTCCTATTCTCATGGCACTATTTAGAGAGAGAGAGAGCTACTTTAAGTGGCCATCTCCTTCTCGATGTCCCCACTGTCCCACCTTACAGTGCTATTTTAGTAATCCAAAGCTGTTCATATTGGACATGTCTTGCTTGCTATGCTGGGAACTCAAACTGGGGTCTGCCTGAATCCCTTCCCAAGGGCAGAGCCAAGACACTGCTGTAGGATGCCCATCTACCTGGGGGTAATGCAGAATTTGAACCCATGTGTTTTAAACTTGCCTGTACTTTTTCCATACTGTCTCCCTCACTAACCCAAATGGCTGACACACAGGCTCTAGGTCCCGGCAAGCGTCTGCTGGCAGCAGGCACAGCTCGTTCCTTCTGAATGGCAACTGCCAGTGCTTCCCTTTCATTCTGTCGGCCATCTGCACACTTCAAACTTACCGCTCTCCTCCAGCCCTCTGCCAAAAGCAGAGAGCCCCTTTGCCTAAAGCTGCAGTTCTTAATTATCACACTTCCTTTAACCTTCCAGAAGGAGAAAACACACAGCACGCAACTGAACACAACAGTCATCTTTTTTCCTTCAGCAGCCCCCAAAGGACAGGGATTCCTCACGGACTGAGAGCCCCATTCTCACCCACAGCCCAAGCCCACCTGTGTCAATACTGACTGAGCTTTGGGATGGGGGATGGGGAACGACTTCCTGTTTCTGAGCCTTGATTTCATCTGTTCCCTGAACCCCAAGATTCCTGCTCATGACACCTTCAGCACTGCAGCCCTGGCATGCTGCATGGCATGGGACAGGGAAGCCAGAATGAGATTCTGTTAAGAATGAAGCTGTCATCCAGAGTGTACAGATATGGTACGAGAACTGGAGGGGAAGCAGGCAGGGACGAGGGCAAAGAAGAAACGCCAGCCTCCTAAGACAGCTATCGCCTGCAGCCTCAAAGGAACACAAGTCAGAGTCAAGAATGTCTCTAACTTGGCAGAATCCAGAGGAGGGTGGCGGATTTGACCTGTTCTCTGAGACTCGGGTTCTCAGTCATGGAAATGGAGACTTGCTCTAGTTGCAGCCATATAAGCTCTTTCTTTTCGAGATTTATCTGTTTTATGTGTATGGGTGTTTTGCTTACATGTCCACCTGAGCACCAAATGCATGTCTGGGGCCCACAGAGGTCAGAAGAGGGCATTAGATCCTCTGGGACCAGGATTACAGAAGACTGGGAGCTGCCACATAGGAGCCTTCTCTCCAGCCCCAGCACAAACTCTGCCACCACTGTAAAGGAGTATGGATATGGGCAGAGTCCCATTTCCCCTTTCCTTAGAACCTGTGACTTTCCAAAGTTCACAACGGAGACAGCCCACAATCAATAGCCAGGCTCCTGCTCAAGGTGTATTGTGTGAGTCACGGCCTCTGAGTTAAAATGCCCAGATGAGAGAAAACTGAGGCTCAGACAGCCTATGCTATTCTGTTTGGGGGAGTTGGTCAAGAGCTCCAAGCCAGGTTGATGCAGAGCTAGATAGAGCACCTAGCCTGCACAGGACCACTTCTACCCTGGGGAGGGCGCGAGATGCCATGGACTGCAAGGTGGTACTTTCTGCCCTTCCAGGCTCCTGCCCCACCCTTTCCTAATCCTCTGCACTCACCTAAGACAGAGTTCTCCCTCCCAGGCAGGGCCATCACTGCTGTCTCCTCTATGTCCCCTCCTCCAGCTTACACCCAACTCAGCAGCTCAACACCCAACTCAGCAGCTCAGAAGCCCACAGGACACACAGACAAGCCCAAGTCCCTGCGGTCAGATCTGGGTAATGTGGGGTCCCTAGACAATTGTAACTGTGCTTGAGCCAGGGACTGCACATATTCTGCCTTCCTTGAAGGTTTGCCCTTACAGGGGCTCACCATGCTCTTAGAGACATGTTGGGGACCAGGGATGGGTGGCTGGACTGAAACGATTCAGCTGTCGGGGAATCCTGGCGGGGTGGCCAAGCAGGGCTCCTTTTCAGAGCAGTGAAGCTTTCTGGAGTTGCCCATGGTTTTTGGTTTTGTTTTAGGGCCCTGGATTTTAAAGCCCCAGCCATGGAACTCTGATGCTGACTCCACAGAAGGTAGTGAAATCTTGTGTTCCCCACTGCTGGATGCAGGGCTCAGCTTCTCCTCCCCCTCCCCCTCTCTGCAAACATTTATTATTTCTTGCTCCTGGCTGTCAGCAGCAACAAACTAAGATTAATCACTCGCCTGCCTGGACCCAGACATGCCCACTGTTTGAAAACTCTCTCCTTCACCATACAAATCAATGAGGGGAGAGGAGAAAGAAAAATACCCCTAACTGAAATGCCTCCCCTGAGCTCTGCCAGACCCACGACACCTACCTACCCTCTCCTACAAACCAGAGGGCATTTTCTGGGAGGTACTGGGTGTACAGCAGCCAAAAAAAAAAAAAAAAAAAAACACTGTTCCAGGCAGATGCAAAGGGGTGTCCCTAAGCACACAGGGGGCTTTCTTCATAAACTTCCCACCCCACCCCACAGGATGGAGGTGGGCCCACCCGTCCTCGGATTCAAGGAAAGTCTCTGTAGCCAGTGTGGTGGTCGAACCCCAGACCCTCACCTTGTTATCATCTGTTTGCAGCATGGGGACTGAACCCAGACCTTTGTGTTTGTGACACAGCAGGGGCACTTGCCAAGCATCGGGTGGCTGATGAAAGACAGAACCAGAACTCCACACAAAGTGCCTCTGATTGTGCAGCCAGGGCTCCCTCTACATCTGAGCTTCTACCCCAGATGCTCTCACGCTCCTCACTCCAGCCCTTTCAGGAGATCCCCCGCCAGTGCCCAGATTGTGCAGATTAAGGTCACATAGGTGTAGCATGTGGGACACAGGGAAGCCAAAGCTGCAGCCTTTCCCTTTGGCAACACTCATGTCTCTAGCTTATTGATGTTCCTAGAACAAGGCTCAGAGAGCATTACTGTTGTTATGTACACTTGCAGGGACTCCTCCATTCTCGGTGAGATAAAGCCCCACCCTTTAGCCAGGTGATGGGCTGTACCACTCCTGGGCATAGGCCAATGTGGGATTTGTTGTTCTTAGCATGCCTCTGCCTGCTCCCTCTCCACTGTCCACCACTTATAACCTTTCTCGGGAAACAAGAGGGCGTCGGCTTTTGATATTTTTCTTCCCAATTGCTAAAGGCTCAACCTTTTCCTTGTCTGGCTGGAGAAAGTGTACCCAGCACACCCAGAACCAGTGGCAGGCATGAGGCTGGCTAGTCCATGTTGTCAAGCTCAGGGGACAAGAGAGACACCTGCAGCAGGAGAGACTGGAGAGTGATAAACGTCATTTGAAGGATTTCTGAACCAGCTTCAAAGGTGGGTGCTGACCATGGTAGGGGGTGACGACACATCAGAGATGTGAAGTGGCATGGACTATAGACCTTGCCCAAAGCACAGGGAGCCGGAGGGATGCAGTGTTATCAGATCCAGGGGTGTCACTGGTCCCCACAGAAACAAGTCACTGTCTTCCTTGTCAAGAGTAGTCAAATAGCACTCAAGGGCAGAGTTACATCCACTGTGAATCTCCACTGGGAATGTTTTTTCCATTTAGATAAAGTCACTTACACAGCTGACACTCTAAGGCCTTCTGATCAAATATAACAGTGTATGTGTGTATGTGTGTGTGCCACAGCTCCGACCTCAGCCTTGCTAGAGACCTTAGCAGGCATTTAGACCTCTAACCTCAGATGAAGATCTGGGAATCTGCCCTAGCCCCTGCATGAGGCCATCTTAGCACAAGTGTGCAGGCCACAGACATCTATCTGCTGATGGATGACAGGACCCATTAGCCAGTGGCCTTGTCACTGAGAATCTGACAAACTTCTCTAGGAGACAAAGAAGTCCTGTGAGGCTCCTCAATACCACACCTTTACCCTTTCTCTCTCCTGAGGAATACTCGCATCTCTTAAGGGTCGCGTGTAGCTTTTGCCCTGAAGCTTCTGACCCTTGGTCAGACCACCCGTTACAGGCCACCTCTGGGCATCCAAAGCCCTTGGTGCAGTCCTGCATGCTGCAAGGCAGTCAGATGAGCATGGTTGTTGAGTCTGCAGCTAGGTCTGGCTGTCCGCCTTGGCTCTCTCTTTACAGACCCAAGTACCAGGTACAGAAGGTTCCAACAAAACTCTTCCAAGGGGAAGGACGGAGCAGGTAGAGGGCCCTGTTCTAGGGGAACAGGCTTCTCCAAGTATACTCTCCTCCACAGATCTTTCTCACAGAAAGACCCAATAGGCACATGAAAATGGCCAGAGGCCGAGAAGAGAGATAGCTGGAATTCCAATGTCAGCTTGCAACCTGTCTCTGTGTGATGTGGGGCTGCCATTCTGCACCCAGCCACTGGCAGCAGGCCTGAATGTAAGAAACCACATACTGCAAACAGGCTGGCAATAGTGGTGCTTGTTCAAAGCAGCCAGGACCCACAGTACCACGGCTGCCCTGTTTGTGGATGAGGGTCACAGAACATGGTTGTTCTAGAAAGCACCACTCCCCAGTTCTCCTTTCTTCAAGGAAAGACTGTCTAGATGAGCACCACTCTGACCACCAGGGGTGGTACTCTAATGGCTCTAGATGAACAAACCCAACCCTCCTACTCCAGCTCTTGTGCGGAAGAGTAGTCGCTGCACAGCAGGCCTGGTGGTTAGATCAGACAGGGCAGGTACAACAAACCAGACCTCAGGCTGGTGGCCAAGGGCTCTCGTGCAGCATGCTAGATGCCACTGGCTGGGGAAGTGCAGCAGATTTAGCCAGAGAATGCACACCAAGCAAAAGTAGAGGCTGAATCCACGGACAGGGACACATGGGGAGCCAGTGGTGTCCATAGTGACTATCAAAGTCTGACTTGCTGGTCACACGCTGATGATGCAAACAGAAAAGCGAAGTGACTTTATCAAACACTGAGTGGCAGGACACGACACCTTCTACACTTTGGACCACAAGGTCTCATGATATAATCCCAGCTGGCTTATAACCTGCTTCGTAGACCAGGCTGGCCTCAAACTCACAGATATCCACCTGCCTCTGCCTCACATGTGCTAGGATTAAAGGTATGTGTTACCACAGCCCAACCACAGGTTTCTTAAATAGACAACAAGCATCTTCGAGGCTACTAGCAGGAAACAGGGACAGGGTAGGTCACATGGACGATGCTGATTGGACTAGATGCTTGTTACTTAGGAACAGGTCACCATCCCAGTCCGTAGACAGGGAGGCTCAGAATTGTGAAGGCCACAGCCAAGGAGGGAGGAGGTCTCCCACTAGCTACCACAGCACCCAGACCACCTGAATGATAAGCCTATCACTAAAAAAAAACAAAAACAAAAACTAAAAACAGAACCAACATCCAACCCCTAGAGAGGACCCCAATCCAATGGCACATGGCAAGGATAAAGGAGACAAGCCTTAACCTCTGGAACCAACCCGTGATTTGGTTTTTATGCATTTGAGTGACAAGGAGTTCTTGCTCAAGGAGGTAGAAGCATGGATGACGCTGGGCTAACTGGGGTCATTTTTTCAGCGACTGGCTGCAGATTCCTCAAACACACCACAGGTTCTCAGTAGACTGTTTCTCACAATCCCACATGGTCATGGCATACAACTAGATTGCTTTTTTAGGGGTGGGCATGTCTCCATGCATCAAATGTGAAGGCTGATACATGACAAGGCCCTGCCCTGGCACACAGGGCTTCTGTTCCTCCTACTGAGCAGGGCTTCTGGAGAGGCCCCTCCACAGTGCCAGACAATGGAGATTCTAGGGGGAATGTGATCCCTGAGGAATAAATGCCAAGACAGAGAAAGAGGGACAACAAAGTTAGCAGCACCAGGGCCCTTGATGGCAGCAGGCTATCTGGGGCTATGGGGATAGGTTGGCCACATGACAGTGTGCCCACCCTGCCAGCATGGGTTCAAGCTTTCCTGAAAGAAGTACTGCTAAGCCCACTTTCCATCATGAGCCTCTGGCAAAGATCTAGGGCAGAGGGGAGGCAAGGTACCCAGTATGTCTAGATGCAGGACCTGGGTCACACTCCAATTATGTCACTAATTCTGTGTCCTTAAAGAGTTCCTCTTCCCCTGAGCCTCCATTTTCTTACCTATAAAATGGAGTTTAGATCTCTTCTTGGGTCCTGCCTAACAACATCAGGAACACTCAACATGGAAAAAAAAAAAAACCAACCTAATTCTTTTCTTATTTCTAAACCTGTTTATTTCAATAGCTCATGGGTCAGAAAGACCTGGCAATCTGCAGAGCGGCCACAGACAATAACCCCAGTGGGGTTCTTTCTAGCTCACATCATTCCCTCCCGAACTCTGTGGAGTTTACAGAAGGCAGACCTGCCCAGGGATGCCCTGACAACAGGAAAGGGTCTCACAACAGCAACCTAGCACATGGAGAGTCAGACACGCTCGTCAGTCACCTGCTCTGCGGGCCTCAGTTTCCCAGTCTACAGAGGGAGGCATCATGCTCCTCATCAGAGGACTACATGAAGCTGAAGACAGGCGAGACGTGCTAAGAGCCAAGCACATGTCTGGGCTCACAGCACACGAGAGCTCTTCCTAGCTAGCGGCCATACTTCCAAGGATAAGCCTCTCCCCTCTGGGAAAGCAGCAGAGACATCGATCTTCTCTGGGTCCCCAGAACGAGACTACATTAAAAACCAGGTTGAAATAACTCATGCAGACAAGTTCTTGGGGAAACTGAGTGTATCCTTTCTTCACTAGACCCATGTAGGCAGAGGGCATGAGGTACTCACTTGAGGGAAAGGGAGTAGTCGTGTTTGCTGGTCTGACTGTTCCGGACAAGGTAGCTACACTCCTTACAGAGTCGCAGCAGATTCTCAGCATCGCTTCTGCTGATGGCTCCATGATACCATCTGGGGAGAGGACAAGAGGGGAGTCAGAGTTGGGTGGGTCAGGCCCCTCCCACCCACTGACCTCCGAGGAGGCTCAGTGCCCTCAGAGGGCAGCTGCTGACTCCAGCCTCCTGTAGGGAGGTGTAGGGAGGTTCGACAGCTGCTCTGTCAGTGTTTGCCACATGTCAGATTCTGAGGGAGAAGAGTGACAAACTCCTGGGTCCCTTCCCATGCAAGGCTCACATCCCATGCAGGCAACCCAACACCAGATAACTCTGTGCTCATCAAGTTTGCCCTGTGGTGACAGGTGCTAAGGAGGCGAAAGTGAGGCCGGATCCCAAAGCTGGGGCTGTTTCAGGCAGGGTGACCAGGAAAGCCTGTGTAGACTGGAGGAGGAGAAAGGAAGCCACAAAGAACAGTGGCTAGAAAGAACCTGTTGTGGCAGTCTAGTGTGGGCACAAGACTAGTCTGGGAAGGGTGTTGGAAAGAGCAGCCAGAGAGGTAACAGGGTAAGAGTAGTGGGGACAGGAGCAGGCAGTGTGGCCCAGGCCTTTCTGAGGTGGGCCAGGGAATTTCTTTCAATGAAATGGATTCCTCGAACATGCCATGGGCAAAGGAGAGGATAGCTCACTAATCTAAAAGAGCCTGGCTGGACCCAGGGGTGTGTGGTGCAGGGGGCATATGGCCCCACCTGGCCACAGAATGAGATGAAAACCATGAATCTGTGATTGGAAAAGCTGGAGACAAAATCTCAGTGGGGCAGCAAAGGCCTTCAGTGACAAGTAGGAGAAACTCCCCAAACCTCCTCTGTGTCTGCGCTGGTTCCACAAAAGGAACATCGCAGGAGCAGAAGTGACGACATGCCAGCCAGAGGGGGATGGGGGGTGGGGGTGGGGTGTGTGTGTGTGTGTGTGTGTGTGTGTGAGAGAGAGAGAGAGAGAGAGAGAGAATGAATACACACTATAGACTGTCAATCTGTCTGTCTTTCTATGGTTACACAGAAACAGAACACAGGTAGGGGATGTTTAGGTTACCATAATCAGAAAATTTCCAGGGATGCCGGGTCCTAAGGCAGCCATGGAGAGAAACAGCCAAACAAAAACAAAGCTGGCTTCACAAACAAGTGGCCACTGATCTGGAGAGCCCAGGCTCAGGAGGGGTGGCCTGAGTGACATACCCCCAGCAAGCTGACAAAAGCATTTTATTAGGATCACATTTCTAGCCAGTTGAAACTGAGCTGTCCTCAGGGAAGACAGGCAAAGTTCCCTAGGGAATTGCTGCCTGTTGTCTGCTCTCCCTGAGCATAGGGACTGGAAAAGAGACAGAGAGAGGGTCCTCAGGGGCCTTGTTAAGGGTAGTTCTTGGTGGCAAATAGGTAAGATGGCAAATAGGTCCTGTCCTGGCTGCTTTATGTTCAAAAAAAGGAGGGGTTGGGAGTAGAGGATCAAAAAGAGGGCAAAGAGCAATGGATGAGGAGCCAGGAGATCAGCAGGCAGCCTGTCAGTAGGAGGCCGGAGATCACAGGCTGTCTTGGGCATTCGGCCTACTATTGCTGGATCTGAGCAAGGGACCACCTGGAAACACACTGAAGCCTGTGGAGATGGCGAGCCAGGTCAGACTCAAGGGGTCAGGGAGACTCAACCACTGTCATTCAACCCAGCCAATAGCAACTGGTTTCTCCAGTATTTTCTCACTATACCCTTGATCTCATGAGGCTGACATGGAGAGGAAGGTCGACAAAGATACAGGAAGCCAGTCTGGACAGCACCAGTGTTCCACAGGAACCAGGAGCTGGGATGAGGCAAGACTACTGTGGTGGGAGGTACCTTCTTCACTAACAGTCAGGAAAGCCCTGGAGAAGGGTACCCGACCTGAGAACTGGTATCACCCAGGTCTAGACTGGTAAGAACTCACTGCATACAGAAGGGCCGTTGCTGTAACCATGCCAGCAATAGCTACCGCTCACTTTACAATGAAGACCTACTCTGCGCCAGCGACCTCTTACTTTATGCTTCCCTTTAAAAATTTTTATTTATTTATTTAAGATAGGGTTTCTTTCTTTTGGCTGATCTAGAACTCACTCTAGAGCAAAATGGCCTCAAACTCAGCGATCCTTCTGCCTTTGCCTCCCGAGTGCTGGGATTAAAAAGGTGTGCGCCACCACTACCACTCAGCATAATCTCTCACTCTACACCAGGCACATGACTGGGCTGGGGGCACAAAAAGTCCAGGAGGAGGTAAAAGCAAAGAGAGAATGGGGTCTAGGCTGGGCTTTAGTTTCCCTTTACTGCACATAAACTTGCTAAGCCTGGAGAAACTCACTGTAGCCCAAGTACTAGTGTGGTAAGAAACTGGAGCTGGGGCTTCATCGTGGAGTAGGGGAGAGTTGCAGCAACAGGGACCTGGCAGAGCAGAGGTGTCATCGTGGTCAAGAGCAAGGGCAGTGAAAGGGCCAGTCCTGGCACAGTGCTCGGAGGAGGGGCAGGGCAGCATGGGTAGACCTCAGACTGTGACAGGTGAGAGATCTTGGAGGATGGGATTAGGGAAAGCAAAGGCCAGAGCTGATGAAGGGCAAACAGATGCAGCACAAAAGCTGGGCAGTTGTGGTCTCTGATACCTGCTAGACCAAGGACGCCTTGCAGGTCCGCGGCTCAAGGCGGCTATTTGGAAAAACAATAGCCAAAGTTTTGGTTTCAGCCTCTGATTCATTTGTAGATTGCCCCAGGAAGGCAGCTATCTCTCCTGGCTGAGGTGCAAATGCAAGAGCGAATGCTGAGAGACAAGGCAGGAAGAGAAGTTAGAATCAAAGAGACCCGAAGAGGGGAGAGCAGAAGAAAAAAGACAAGGAGCAGTTGGGAAGAGGGAGTTTTACAGAGAGACAGGACGAGAAATGAGAGAAGAAGAAAATATAGCTGAACAGAGGAAGAAATAGCAGGCAGTAAGGGAGAAGAAATGGTTATAAGAAAGCCTTAGGGAGCAGGAGGAATTTAAGCAAATAGAATAAATGCAAGGCTTCGCTGAAGAATAAAGAAAGCCTTTTTAAACTGTGATGGTGTAAAGGCTTGTTTCTTTCCGTGCGGTCTCCGAGCACACATTTGGGAAAGAGCTTCAATTTCTATGTTCGGGACAACGGTCCCGGACAGGCAGTAACCTTATTTACACTGAGGGGTAGGTTTACTTCAGACTTAGCAACTAGGATGAAAATTGATGGAAAGTGACAGCTTAAGATTTTGCAATCCCTCCTGCCAGTCACTGAGGATGAAGGTGGCAACATGGTGAGATAAGACCAGGCCTGGCCAGGAGTCAGGAGCTTAGACCTCCCAAGAGCCTGTCACGAGGGGCCAGTGATCAACTGTACTTACAACAAAGACATGGAGGAGAGCACAGCATCTAGAGGAGGCAGGCGCAGCCCCAGCACTGCATCAGTGAACTTACATTTGTTTCTCCAGTGGAATGGTGGGATCCACTCTCTCTCCCAGAATCCCACAGAACTCAGGGCTCCCGTGCTTGATGGGCTTGAAGCCTCCTCCAGGAGCACGGAGCTGGCGCCGTCGGTCCCGAGAAGGTGACGGGGAAGACTGCCGTTTCTCATTGCCGTTGAACTGGGCTGTGAGAATAGAAAAGAGAAGACAGATGCAACCATCACCTGGGGTCCAGGCAATACTCAGTGGGCAACGTTCTGTATGGTGGCATTTTGTTTACGCTGTAACAAATAAAGCCTGCCTGAAGATCAGAGTGTGGATAGCCACGCTAGTTAGCCATAGAGGCCAGGCAATGGTGACACATACCTTTCATCCCAGTACTCAGAAGACAGAGGCAGATGAATCTCTGTGAGTTCAAGGCCACCCTGGACTACAACAAGATCAAATCAATCTAAAAGAGAAACAGAGCTCACACCTTTAATCCCAGAATTTGGGAATCATACACTTTTAATACCAGCATTATGGAGGTGGAATCAGGAGTGATACAGCTGGGAGGAGAGAGGAGGAGACAGGAGCTCAGAGACAGGACACCCCATTCGATCTGAGGATTTTGTAGAGGTAAGAACGAGTAGTGGTTGGCTACTCTGCTTCTCTGATCTTTCAGCTTTCACCCCCTAATATCTGACTCCGGGTTTTTATTATTAAGATCAATTAGAAATCATGCTATAATCCTGCTTTGCATTTGACACTCTGCAAGAGTAAGAGAGGATCCAAAAATGCTGGGTTTTGCTATGGCCTAAGTGTGTCCCCAAAAGTTCCTATGCTGAATGAATCAATGTTGGATAGCAGGACCTTGAAGTATTTGAACTGTGAGCACCTCGGGCATGAATGCTGAGATCCTAAACTGGATCAGCCATTGTGAACAAGAGGAATGCCCCCAGAACACCCGGGTTTTCTCTCCCACAGCTGCCAGACCAGATCACGTTTGCTCTTCCTGCATCAGGCCATGGAGCTGCCAGCATCCAGAACCATAATCTCCAACAGCCTGCTTTTCTTTATGTATTACCTAGACTCGAACATTCTGTTATAACATAAAATGAGGCAAGAGAGCATCCCAAAATAGAACATACAGAAGTTGCCAAAGTCAGGCTGCATCTGGGTTACTGAGCCCAGTCCTGTCCCTGGAGAAGCTCCCTCAATTTTTTAGCTAGGCTTACAAGGCCTCTGTTCTCTAAAAGGCTGGGGCAGGGGTGGGGAAAGCGCCTCCGAGAGTGTAAGCTCTGCCCTCAGGTGACTCCTCCCTGTCTACCCGAGGCCACATTGGTGGCCTTTGTCCTGTTCTCCCTGGAAAACCCTACAGAGTTCCACAGTGCTCCTGAGCCTGTTCCTCTTCATTTAGATACTATGCATGGACAGACGCAAGGGAACAAGAGAGCCCACAGCAGGCAGAATGCTGCATGGTAACAGAGGTCCTCCCCTGTAGATCACATATCAAGGCCACAGAGGAGCTCAAGCTCTTTAGAGAGGGGAAAAGATATATGTGTGTGTGTGTGTGTGTGTATGTGTGTGTGTGTGTGTGTGTGTACACACTCGCGCGCGCGTGCAGGTGCCTACAGAAGACAAAAGTAAGCTGGAGTTATTAGCTACTAATATCTACTATGGGAACTAGAACTCAACTCTAGTCCTCTAGAAGAGCCACCTCTCCAGCCCTGGAACTCATGCTCTTAGGTACAGGTGACTAGGCCTTCTGACACCTACCTAGCTCCTGCTCAGGTTCAGGTCTCACCCAATTCTGTCGCCTTCAGAAGCTACTTCTCTCGGGAAACCCCAGAACTCCCTCAGCCATGACATCCAAATCACCAGTCCCCTTGCCTGGCTCCCAAGAGTCACTGAGAATGGGCTGTAGCATCATTGTCCCTACCTCACACAGTGCCTGCGAGGTAACAGGTGCTTAATGAGCTGATGTTTTGCTTTACTGGGAAAAAAAATATCGGCTTTCCTACGAGATAAATTGGATAAAACCTAAGAATGTACTAGTTGACACTCTAATTCCCCACTGGATTAATTTATACATCCTTTGGCATGCTTGATACTGCAGCCATATATTTTAGTGAGAACAGGTGGAGATGAATGACAAGCTTAATTAGGCAAATCATTTCACCTAAAACACAAATATACAAACTCCAAGTGCAGCGATTCGACAGCCAAGGGGGAGGGGGACCTGAACAAAAGCTCCAAATACAACCGCTTCCATCCCTTCTAATTAAGTTTCTCTTTAATCTGCAATTTTAAATGGCAATTCTTTTAATCTAGTGGTTTTCTGTTAGAGATAAAGACACAATTCCTCAGAAGAATATCTGCATTTAGAGGAAAACACGCTGCCCCCGCAAGTTGTTCAAATGACAGAATTTAATGAGTCCCACTGATATGCAATTAAAGACTAAGTTGGAATCCTGCAGGAGGGAGGGCCACTCGGGGTTGTGTACAATGAGGATGTGCTGAACATCTGACCTCAGTTTCCAGGCTGGAGACTAGTCCTGGTGGCGGAAGAAGGGTGACCCAGGCAGTGTCCTCAGATCAGCAAGTTAGCACCTTCTCTTGGCCCCAGATGTCTACCCAAGAGTTGTGTTCAGGGGATGGGGCTCATTATTCAAGGGCTCACATTTATTTTACTGGGCTTTCTAGAATGTCTTGAAGCTGGTGCTCCCCTGTCTCTCTGTATTAGAAACCAGGCTTATGTTTGGTCCCCTCTAATAACTTCCGTAGTATTCCTGCTACGGTGTGTGTACCTGGCAAGCATGGATGTGTGTGGAACAGCAAGGATGCGCCCAGGACTCTGCATCCACAGGGCCAGGCTTACCCCAATCTGTCTTTCACTCTTCACAAGAACAGCCAAGGTCTAGGTGGACGGAAGCTGTGGTCTCCCTCTCTTGGTCAGCTGCTCCATCTGTGTGGCATATACAGGCTTCCCAGGACTGGCATGAGCGCTGTCCCAAAACTCCCTACAGGAGCTAGCCTCTCCCTGTGGTTCTAGTCCTTGGTAGTGTGCCTGCTGCTTCTGGGACATATAGTCACTCTTCCCAGCACCTGGGAAGGTTTCCCTTCAGCTCTCTCCAGTCCCTTGTCAACTCAGTTTACTCTACAGCCCAGCCTGGAGAGGCTCTTAGAAAAAGCATGAGCTGTTACAGTTTAGCGGTAGAGTTCTGGCCTAGCACACACAGGGTCATGGGTTCCATCCTCAACACTAATAAAATGATGGGGGGGGGTTCTCAACTAAAACCAATATGCTCCTTCAGTGTTGTCCTCTTCCTGTCCACTGTACAGAGCAGACAGCAGCTGCCACAGTGCAGCCCTTCACTGGTGCCCCAGTGGCCTGGGTTCAAAGGCAAAACCTCCTCACCCTACTTAGTGTCAAAGTCCTTAGTAAGCTGGAGGCTGCCTGACCTTCTTCACCTGATACTCTAGTCTAGGCTGGCTGGTCCCTAACATCACTTCCCACCTGCTTTCTGGCTTTTGCTTTGTCTCTGTCTAGCCTTAGCCTTCAGAATGTCTTTCTTCATTATGCTGCAAAAAATTCTAGCTATTCCACGAAGTACAGCCTGAAGGTTGTACCTCCTAGAGTGGCTTTGCCCTAGGCCCCCAGGTAGAATTCCTTTAGCCCTGTCGTGCTTTGTTCACACAGCCAGCTAAGCATCTGCCCATTACAGGAAAGAATGTAGCCATTTCCACAGAATCAGATGGATTCAGCCCAGTCTCTTTCTGCTGTGCAGCTGGCTCCAGGGAATGGCCCACAGGCTAAAGAAAGGCTAGGGAGGAGCAGCAGCTCTGCATCCCAACTTGAGAGTCAGGGACACCTGGCTTTCATACTGTGATGCTAGGAGTATTTCTAAACTTCTCTAAGCCAACCAGGCTGATAACAACCTAGTAAGTAGGGGCAGGCTGTGGAAATGGTTCAGGCAGGTCCTTCATCAGTGGCTGACACCTCTCCAAGATCACACTCACAAGGGGTGTGTGGGTATATATGTGTGTTTTCATATATTCACAAAGATAGTGTCCTATATCAGAACTGGCTTCTTCAGAATCTTTGTACTGTTGACTACAACTTCTCCAGTGCCCAGAACAGGACCTGGTAAACAGGTGATAACCAGTATCTATTGAATGAGAAGTCTCCGCCTAGCTCTGCAGGGCTATCCCATCTCTATTCATCCCTGCAGGCTGCACTCTCTCTGTGCCAGCAGGTTCTGGGGATGAGGTCAGATCTTCAGGCTTGGAGGCAATGCCCTTCAACCACCAAACCACCTTGCCAGTCTCAACCAAGTTCTTTGAGAACCCTCTTGAAAATTAATTTCATTTTTATATTTAGAAGATCTGAGAACACATTTTCCTCTAATCATCACAAACAATCTGTGATATTGGTGCCATTGTGCCCTTGTTTTTATAAACAAGGCCTATGTGGCCAGAGAACTTGGCCCAGCAAATGAGGCAGGCTGCCATGCTAGGCTCTGGCTGGGCCTCAGCCCTTGAGCTCTCTGCTGGGCAGCCTTGGGGCCTCCTCCAACCTAGTGTTACCCCTTGTGGGGTTGGCACTGTCCTACTGGTCAGCCTGCAGCCTCTGGCTCTCCATTTTCCAGCACAGAACTGAGCCTCCCGCAGCAGAGACAAGGCCAAAGAGGAAGGAGCCGGTGTGAAGAGACTCCGGCTGCCACAGGTCCCATCAGCCTCTCAGCAGATAAACCAGAATTGAGGAACAGCCCTCTCTGTAAACCCTATGGGATACACTGGTGGCACTGCTCTGAGTCTGTACTTGTTCACTGACACCCTACTACTCTGAAAGAGACAAGGTGCCGAGGAGCCTCTTTCGTGCAGTGCTCTGAACACAATCTTGAATGCAGGGAGCCAGGTGGATGTCCACATGGTGAGGAGGGGAGACAGCACACTGGTTTTGGAGGTGGAGTGGGCTACCTACTCCAGGGCTATGAATATCCGCACAATGCACTTAATCAACACTTGTGCACAACTAAACTTCCCTTCTGTACTAGCAGGCCTCTGCGGCCACAGTGTTCCAAACCTGCATCCTACATTATGTCACTGACCCCTACCAACACACACGCAGATACCCGAGAATCCCCAGTTTACAGATAAGGAGTCAGAGATCCAGAGGAAAGGCTCCCTCTACCCTCCCTCCTGTGCAGGTGAGCCTGTTCACCCCTCCCTCTAGGAAGGCTATACAGAGGGCAGCCTCACAAAGGTTTGCATCTCCAGGATCATGAAGAGTTCACCCTGAGGACACACACAGGCCCTGGGCACTACTGTCACCTACATAGGATGTGCGAGACAGGGCTGGTGACTCTGAGAGAAAGGCTGAGGGATTCCAGAACACAACCATCACACAGCTGTGCCTGGCCTGGGAAGGTAGACACAGGACAGCCAAAGGGGCTCACCTCTGTCCTGATTTTTGATTGTTCCCCCCAAAGAAAACACAAACACCAGAGCTGAGTGCTGGCTGCAGAAGACCTATGGATAGGACAAAGGAAGCACTGAGGCCTCCTCAGCTGAGAGAAGCCATCTTCTCCATCACAATTCATTTCACAGATAAGAAACATGGGGCTAGAGATGGGACCTACTCCTCCAGTTAACCAGCCCTGAACGTGGACTTGAAACAAGGTCTCCTCCATGTTAGTCTTAGCAAGTTCAGCACAATCTCCTTATGGTACAACAGGTCTCAAGAGTTCACAGTAGTAATGAAAGGGATAACAATATCCACCACCTAACGAGCATACCGAGCCCCAACCTTAGTGCCTAGTGTTACCCTCATTCTACTGATGAGGAAACACAGACTGTCACTGAGAGCAAATGTTAGCTTTAAACACAGATCAATTGGGCTCCAATGCCCAATTCCTTCCTGAGCTCAGGGCTGGGCTCACCTGTCTGTCACCTGTTACTGGGAATTGCTCAAGGCTAAGGGCCTGTGAATTGTAACCTTTTCATCCGCAGACACTCACAAGACTCCTAGAGCCTGGGGAAAGTGATTATCCCTCTGTTTGTAAGCCCAGGGAGCTGCCTAGCACAGGCAAGCACTTGAGTAAGTCAGTCTACAAGCCCAAGCTCCAGCCCACAGTGTATATTTGTGTCACTGCCTACTGCAGACAATGAAGGTGTGAGAGAGAGGGAATATAAGCCAGTGGTCCCAGCTCTCAAGGCTGCTGGCAGTGGTTTCCCCCCTCAGACAAGAAGGGCACCACTTTCAGTTTCTCAGAAGGAATTCAGTCATAGACAGGAAGGGAGGAGGTCAGGCAGGTCAGCAGCCACACAAAAGTCTTCCTCCTACTGAAGACTAGCCTCATGTGGCTAAGACACAGGTGTCCACTGAGAGAAACAATTGATAAATGGGACCTCCTGAAACTGAAAAACTTCTATAAAGCAAAGGACACGGTCAACAAGACACAACGACAGCCTACAGAATGGGAAAAGATCTTCACTAACCCCACAT
>JAQHUG010000048.1:5821980-5906121 GCA_028555095.1 Dicrostonyx torquatus
AGGGGCTGGAGAGATGGCTCAGAGGTTAAGAGCACCGACTGCTCTTCCAGAGGTCCTGAGTTCAATTCCCAGCAACCACATGGTGGCTCACAGCCATCTGTAATGAGATCTGGTGCCCTCTTCTGGCATGCAAGCATACATGGAAGGAATGTTGTATACTTAATAAATAAATAAATAAAATCTTTTAAAAAAAAAAAAAACTCTCCTATGACTTCACCGTGGGATTGGGTCAGTCTCCCCGTGCCTCTCTCTCCGTGTCTAAACTCTTACATGCAGTTAAATGGCTTGGCATCTGGCTTACACAGATTTTACACACAGTTTAATCTTACACAGAAGCATTGCTCTTGGTTGTTATTAACTCACTCTGAACCTCATTTACTCCTGACTGTGCAATATTCCACCACATGGATGCACAAAACTCCTCTAAACAACGCTTGTGCCAGTCATCCCAGTGGCCCAACTTCTCATGAGCATTAACTGTCTTTTCCTAACTTCAGACCATCAGGGTTAGCATAAAGTCGCAGGAGACAACCTGAAATCAAAGAGTGTGAGCAGGGGTTTCTGACTTGTGACATGTGGCCATACCACGTTGTTGAAAGGCTGTAGTGGCGTCACTTTGATTCTGGGAGACCAAGTGAGAAGGGCCTGAGCTCTGAGCGGGCTCATGTCACAACTACAGATGAGAAACACAGCAGCCCCTAAAGCCATGCGGGACCAGATGAGACCCAAGGGAATCCATGAGGCCCAGGGGACCAGCCCTAGAGGTGGGGAGATTGGACTGGAAACCTGCAATACCAGACTGAAGTTTCTCTTTGGCCTGTCCTCTTTTCCCTCAGGAACCTGTATCATCTTTGTAGGGCCACTGGGTACTAAGAAAAAGAACAGCCCAATTCAACTGGTGATAGCCTGGCCAGACTGGACCTGCTTATATTTTGTTTACCGCAGCTGGCGCTGAGTGCTCTTCAGCAACTGCCTCCCAAGCAGAGCCACTGCTCCTACCTGCCAGGGCGGGGATGGTGACCCGGTTCCATTCCCAAGGCTGGTCGTACTCATCGGCGGGCCTGTCATCATCCTGGGGTAGCTTGCTCTCCCGCAGCCGAAGGCTCACAGTGCTCTCCGAGTCTGAGTCCACATTCTGGCCTTCGGGTTCATAAGGGGTGTCATATAACTGGATGCCTTTGTGTTGGGACCGGACACTTTCCTGCCTCTGGAATTCTGCAGGCGAAAAGGGAAGAAGTAGAGATGTTATAGACGTGTAGTCCCCAACGAAAGACCAGGTCTGATGTCAGAGGGGCCAGCCAGAGAGTTGGGGCTGGCAAAAATGATCCCTTTCTATTTCTGGCTGCCCTCCACTGAGAAAGTGCCTTCCCAGGTCTTTGGGTGCAGACCTGCTTCTCAAGAATATAACTGACAACCTAATAGTAGTTCTCTCCACTGTCTTCTCCGTCTTGAAGCCAGTTGAAGCATTTACCAAACTTTACCAAGTCCCACACCAACTTTATGGCTCTGGCTTCCAGAACCATTATTGTATTTGTTGTTAAATTCATTTTAAAAAGTAAGTTTCGGGCTGGAGAGATGGCTCAGAGGTTAAGAGCACCGCCTGCTCTTCCAAAGGTCCTGAGTTCAATTCCCAGCAACCACATGGTGGCTCACAACCATCTGTAATGAGATCTGGTGCCCTCTTCTGGACAGAATACTGAGAATACTGTATACATAATAAATAAACCTTTAAAAAAAAAAAATAAAAAGTAAGTTTCTGTAAATATCCCAGAAGCAGTTATCTTGCCCCCCAACAGCTACTAATTAAAAAGCCTGAATGAGAAAGGAGTCCCCTTAGACTGGTACCCTGCAGAGTGCGCCCAAGGCAAGCTTTCTCTCCGTGGAAGTCTTAGAGCACTGGTGGGGATGCAAGCACAAACTACGGAAAATAACAATTTTCATTCTCACTAGGCTATGCTGGTGCACGTCTTTAATCCCAGCACTTGGTAGGCAGAGGCAGAGGCAGAGACAGGAGCATCTCTGTCAGTAGGCCAAACTGGTCTACAGAGCAAGCTCCAGGACTGGCTTCACAGCTATTGGGAAACCCTGTCTCCGGGGCTGGGATGGGAGGGGTATGGGGGAGGCACTTTCATTTTCTAGAAAGGGAGAGAATGACAGGGAAACCCCTCTGATTGTGGCTTGTAAGCCATGTAAATGTATCTCCCAAGAGATGTCCCCATACTTTGGTAAAACATGGCTTTTCTTGGGTTCCGTGGTACCATGCTTCCCTTTGTCATGCAGAGGGGAAGAAAAAAACTGAGAAAAAAGGGCACCAATTGTAAAGCACCACGAGCAACTTCACCAGTCACTTCGGGAGCCCAACTACCTAGGCTACTCACTGCTTTGAAGGGGTCCTTGACATCTCCCTATTTGTTCTGAGGAGGACGCAGATCCTGGGGACGCTGGGACGCAGCTGATAAAGCTGACCTGAGAGAACCTCCCTCTTCTTCACTCTGGCATGGCCGGTCACTCTAAGGCACTGGTTCTCAACCTTCCTAATGCTGGTAACCCTTTAATACAGAACCACATTTATTGCCATGACCCCAACCATAAAATAATTTTTGTTGCTACTTCCTACCTGCAATTTTGCTACTGTTATGAATCATAATGAATACCTGTATTTCCCAATGGTCTTAGGTAACCCCTGTGAAAGAGTTGTCTAACCACACCCCCCACAAAGGGGTCAAGGCCCACAGGTTGAGAACCAGGGCTCTAAGGGCATAAAGCACCTCACAGGTACACTTTTGTGGGGAACACCATGTTCCGCCCTCCAGAAACCAATGCAGATATTCAAGTGAATGGGAGAGGTAGATGAATAAGAACTGACAGAGAGCCAGACACCATTCCATACCCCCAATTCCCGTTAATTTGTTAAAATCCCAGATACCAGTGATGACATGCCTGGAAATGCCACCTGCATACAGCTTTGTGTCAAGCACACTACACCCACAGCCGCCTAGAAGGAAAATGTGCTGAGAACAGATTAGCTATTCAATCAGAAGGACCTGCATGACACCTCTCATGCAGGATTGATTGTTCTTTGCGAAATCTGGGTCTGTAATGGCGGCTTAGGCTGTCGGGATGCCATTGTGGTTATTAAAACCAGCTTTCCTCTGTATTACAGGATAGATTTAAATTTTAATTAGGCTCAACAATAGGGAATAGTTAAGTAAATTATGGCATGTTAACTGGATGGAATATTAAGCAGTCATTAAAATGATAAATAGGAAGATAATGTAGCTACATGGGAACATGGTTGTGCTAAAAAATAAAATACAGAAATGTTTGTGTGTTGAGAACCAAAGAATATAACTGAACTTCCTAAACAACTTCTGGCAAGGTGAACAACCACAAAGGGAAATTTGCTCCCTGTGTAGGAATTGCTCAAAACCAACATGGCACATTTACCCATAACATCTAAACTGAGATGATAGCATGTCCCAAGTACAGACACATGGAATAAAGAGCTGAGACCCTACAAAGGAAAGGAAACTGCTGCTATGGAGAGGAAGAGAACACTGTTTAATTAGTTTTCAAAGTTGTTGTGAATAATGAAAGAAAGATGCTAGTAAAGAAAAAGATGTAATTAAGATAGGAATACATGATACACTAAGCAGACAGACTCTCTAGGGCTGGGCTGTCTCAGAAGCAGCCACCAGCACAAGCCCCTGAAAATAAGAGCCAAGTGAATAGCTCCCTTCCTGAGAGGCTGCCAAAAGCACCAGCAAGTCAAGGGCCACCAGGCCAGGCCACCTGGCAGGACATCACATTTCCTGCCTAATGACCGTGGCACATCCTCTTTATTAACCAGACCCATTGGTGACAGTCCCCAGAGGATCTAATAGGGGAACTGGTGCCCATATGTTCTAAGCCCCAAGTTATCGAGACATTACCATCCACCTCTTAAAGGAAAATGACCTTTAACACTGGGTGGCAGGCTGCGATTTCATGCATTGTAGGCAGCAAGCAGAAATATTAAATTGACAGTGTGGGGATTTCTCTTGACCTCTGAAGTAGTAAGGTTTTCAAGTAGAACAAGAAAAAACCAGAAACAACAATGAATACATCGTACATTCCATAGAACCAGAGAATTTTAGATCTGGAAAGAACTCTTAAGAATTCACCTGTAGCATTTACCGAAAGGGCTGGAAAAGCCAGGGTCATAACTGATAATCCAGGAAGAGAGAGGCAACCAGACAGGCTGAGCTTGCTGCAAACCAGAAGCCTCTTAGAGTGGATGTGCTGAGGGGCTAGATCTGGGATCTGACGAGACGAGAAACAAGCCACACTTTGCCCTGTACTTACCAACTCTCTCCCCGCTTAAAAATGAAACTGTTTTAAAGCAGTTCTAGGTCTGCAAAAAAGCTGAACAGAAGATGGATGTCCCACGTATCCTGTGCCCCTAGTCACACACAGCCATCTCCATTATCAGCACACCCACACAGCAGCTAGTAGCTGACGAGCCTACTGATGTCACACCATGTGAGGGTTCACTCCTAGACTGGGATTCGGACAGTATTCACTGCCGTATGTGAGGCATTTCCACTGTCGTCTGGCTAGTCTCGGCTCCTTCATCCAACTTTTGGCACTCTCCTATCTTTTCCCATTTCCATAATTTTACCTTTTTCAGAATGACATATGGCGGGAATCAGGCAGTATGCCGACTCCTCAGATCAATTTCTTTCTCTAAAACACATTTTCATTTCCTTTATGCTTCTTCCCCCTTTGATAGCTCAATTATAGCTGTCTCTTTAAAAAAAACAAACAAACAAAAAAACCGTGTGTGTGGGGGGGGGGGGTACACGAATGCAGTTACCTGTAGAGGACAGGATACCGAGCCCTCTATAGCTAGAGCTCCAGACAGTTAGTTCTAAGTCTCCAGATGTGGGTGCTGGGAACTAAACTCAGGTCCTCTGTGAAAACAGCAAACGCTCTTAGCTGCAGAGTCAACTCTCCAGCCCTCTCACTTCTCAGTATTTCAGCAATGCTCCAATGGTGTTCTACGAGTTCATCCAGATACCTACTAAAGGATATTTGGTGTAGGAGGTTCTTTTGTTCATGAATAAAGAAACTGCTTTGGGCTGGATAGGGCAGAACTTAGGTAGGCAGAGAGGACAGAACTGAATGCTGGGAAGAAGGGCAGAGTGAGAGACGCCATGGATCTTCTGTCTGGTTAGAATCTTTCTAGTAAGCCACAGTCACGTGGCCATACACAGATTAATAGAAATGGGTTAAATTAAGAAGAATTAGCCAATAAGAACCTAGAGCTAATGGGCCAAGCAGTGTTTTAATAAATACAGTTTCTGCCGTGCAGTGGTGGCGCACGCCTTTAATCCCAGCACTCGGGAGGCAGAGGCAGGCGGATCTCTGTGAGTTCGAGACCAACCTGGTCTACTAGAGCTAGTTCCAGGACAGGCTCCAAAGCTACAGAGGAAACCCTGTCTCGAAAAACCAAAAAAAAAAAAAAAAAAAAAAGAATAGTTTCTGTGTGGTTATTTTTTTTAAATATTTATTTATTTATTATGTATACAATATTCTGTCTGTGTGTATGCCTGCAGGCCAGAAGAGGGCACCAGACCCCATTACAGATGGTTGTGAGCCACCATGTGGTTGCTGGGAATTGAACTCAGGACCTCTAGAAGAGCAGGCACTGCTCTTAACCTCTGAGCCATCTCTCCAGCCCCTTCTGTGTGGTTATTTTGGGTGTAAGTTAGTCGGGTGGCCGGGAAGAACAAAGGGGCTCTCCTTACAACAGATATTTTGCCTGATTGGGGACTTTGGAAATTACAAATAAAGTTTTAAATATTCTTATGCAACTTCTCTGGGTAAGTATTGGGTAATATGATTTATAGACTGTAAGAGAATATGTTTACTTTAGGGGAAAACTGTCAAACTATCTTCCAAAGTAGCTGAAGGATTTTGTACTATCACCCAAACTTCTGTTGTACACATTTTTCCTTTTTGCTTGGGCACTACTGAGGGGGTGGAAGAAGCCAAGGTCATAGAGACAAAGAAGGGAGGAAGGGGGGGGGGTGCGACTGGGACAGGTCAAGCTGGGTGCAGGCAGGAGCTGCGTGGAAACAGTTAAATCTTGATATGTAACTGATATGAGATGTCCTTCTGTATGCTGTGAATATATTTCATCACCACTGGTTAATAAGGGAGTTGCTTTGGCCTATGGCAGGGCAGAATATAGCTAGGTGGGAAATCCACAGATATAAGGAAAAAAGAAGGCAGAGTAAGGGAGACACTAGCAGCTGCCAGGGAAGCAAGATGTGAGGTATTGTCACAGCCATGAGGAAATACATAGATTAACAGAAATGGGTTAAATTAAGTTATAAGAGCTAGTTAATAATAAGCCTGAGCTAATAGGCCAAACAGTTTTTAATAATTAATAACTCTCAGAATGGGTTATTTGGGAACTGATGAGTGGAAGAGAAACCTCTAGTTACATGTAACCTCAGCAGCTATGTTAACTTGGGTGATGAGATTTGCTCATTTTTTTTTTTTTTTTGGTTTTTTTGAGACAGGGTTTCTCTGTGGCTTTGGAGCTTGCACTGGAACTAGCTCTGGTAGACCAAGCTGGTCTCGAACTCACAAAGATCCGCCTGCCTCTGCCTCCCGAGTTCTGGGATTAAAGGCGTGCGCCACCACCGCCCAGCCAAGATTTGCTTATCTTTTCTATAAATTTTGATTTGTAGTAAAGTCTTAATATATACATTTCTTTCTAATACAAGCAGCCTTTAATCTGAGAATTGAAAGTAGACATATTTACTTTTAAAAAAACATACAATATACTTCATGAAAAATAACTCATCAGAGAAATAGAATAAAATAATTCTTTTGTTGGGGGGGAGACGAGGTTTCATTATGTAGCCCTGTCAGGCCTGGATCTCAGAGATCCACGTATCTCTGCCTCTGAGGTGCTGTGGTTAATGCAGACTGCTTGGGTTGACAGAGGATGTGTTTCAGCACTTGCTGCCTCGGCTTCTTCCTCACCGAGTGCGAGACTAGCGCACTAGCCGGGGAAATTGCTGTGAGCATAATGAAGCTACACATGTCAAAGGTGCCTGGTGCAAAGGAAGCACCCTAAGAGCATCACTGTTTCCTTCACGAGCTTCCTTTAGCCCCACACGACCCCTTCTCCGAGTCTTGTCTTTTCCCCCACAGCCTCAGTGATCCGTGTGCTGCAGCTGACAGGGGAGTCCTCCTATGGAAACCTTAAATCTCTGAACCTGTCTCCATTTCTGACTCCACAACTTCCCATTTCAGCAGCTGCTTTCGCAGTCTGACCCCTCATGTAGAAGTCAAGCTCTATGCTACTGCCGTGCATGATGTTAGACAGCCACAGGGAGGTCTCGGCACGTCCAAACACCACAGTGCACACATGGGGAATCTGAGGCCTAGAGGTCTATACTCCTGGACCGGGGTTCTTCCTGCCTCTCCCAAATGCTTTCTGACATCTCTTTCATCAACTTGTCTTGTTCTCATCTCTGGGAAGCAGGGCAGGCCTTTGAGGTGTTAAAAGAACATCCAGCACCTCGACCAAGTGAGGTGCTCCATTTGAGTGACAGGTGGCTGTTCCTAATTAGACACACAGCTGAAACTCAGCCTGGTGCCAGGGTACCACATCAAAGGGATAGACGTGTCCTCCTCATCTGAACTGTATACCTGCCAGAGAAAACCCTCTCCCCTAAATGAGGCACTTGCCTGGGTGTTTAGAGTTCAGGTGTTCCTTGGAGGCTGCAAGTGACTCAGGGACAGAACCCGGAGACAATCCGACTCTATACACAGGCCCCGTGTCCTCCTCCTCTATATAGTTCTATTTCCCAAGCTGCATAGAGCCAGGAAGCTGAAAACTAATTAAGATCTATTTTGACATCTCTTTCATAGGTGGGCACAGAAATACCAACCAGCAGAGGCTGGGCTTTGCAGAGCAGGGCCATAGAACCAGAACAATCTCTGTGTGTCGGCAAGCCTACACTTATTCTTTTGTGTTCATCCCTGGAAAGACAAAACGACTCAGAAGGAAGGCAGGATGAGGTCCAGGTTGCTCCCATTCCTTGGTTATCTGCCCAGGGACAGGACCTTCTCTTGAGTCCCTTCTCTCTGGCCTGAAGGACCAGAGTAGACAAAGCCTGTGAACCAACACGCCTCCCCTGATCTACAGCCCACAGAGCTCCTAGGCGTTCTGTGTTATTTCTGCTGTGTCTTTGAGCTCAGGCCATCAATCTGTATCATTTAGTGACTGCATTTGGGGCACTCTGTTGCCCTCCCCTGTAGAGAGTGAAGGTGAAGAAAAATGGGATTGGGAGCAGACTTCCGTTTAAAGGGGTCACTGTTTTAGAAGACAATACCTTTATTTTTTTAAGATTTGTGTGTGTGTGTCTACACATGTGTGTGCATGTCTGCCTACCTGCGTGCATGGGTGTATGTGCACATGTGTTTGTGGGTAAATACACAGCAGAGGGTATTGGATGACTTTGAGTTACAAGGTACAGGTGTTTGTGGAATGCCAGGTGTTGCGTGGGTACTGGGATCCAAACTCTAGTCCTCATGATTGTTTACCAGCAACTGAACTGGTGAGCCATCGGCCCAGCCAACACATCTACTTAAGTCTATTCAAGTTCACAGGCAAGTGATGAGCCTGCCGGCTTTTCTTCTCCAAGCACTCACTGACACCCTATTATGCACAACACTGGCCCCTGCACCAGAAAAATGCTGAGACAGAACTCTTGGTGAACTCATCGTTCAGCAGGAGAATCTGACTCCACCATCTACCACTGACTGAATTTAATAATGGTTCTTTGCTTCTAGCATCTGCTATTACGCCAGGTACTATCCTTGGAGTTGGGAGCAAAGTTCCTCATCCCAAGACACACAGAGATTAATACATGTACAAAATCTAAAAATTCAAAACCTAGAAACTTTTGAGTACTGACATGACCTCACAAGTAGGAAACTACACACTGGGCCTCACGTTATAAATATATAGGCTGCAGTCAAAATTCGGCATGCTGAAATATCATATATAACTATCCTTGGGCTATTGCCAGTAGGTGTGTATAACATATATGTATATATATCTTTTTTGTTTACATTTGGGTACCAATACATGGCCCCAATACATCCCTAAGTCCAGGACACATCTCAAAACTTTTCAGTCACAAGTATTTTCAATACTCAACCTGAACTGCACTGTAAATGCAGAAGTGGAGGCTCAGACAGATACAAGATTCAAGGTCCACAGTCAGGTTGGTGGGTTGCTAGCATCCTCAGGCCAACCCTGAGAGGGTGAGCTGAGCATTACCAGGCTCCCCATGCTGCTGAAAGAGGTCAGAAGCCCAGCAGGGACTCAGTCTCTGCAAATGGAGTCAGACACAAGTCCATCAGGACTGTCCTGGTGCAGAGGGCCTGTGCCCCTCTGAGGCAATCTTCCAGTCTGCTGAGCACAAAGAAGCCTGGCTTCCAGAGGGACCTGGAAGGGCCACTCAATGTGAAAAGTGTAAAGCCATGGGGGATGGGCTTTAAGGGCAGACCAGTCAGAGCTACAGCCCTCACCCTTAGCAGGTCCTCACATGTCTTCAAGGGGGCGCAGAGCTAACTCTGGAGGAGCCACAGGACCCTCCTGAACTGTGAAGTCCACAGCTTAAACTGTGGAGCAGTAGGGCAGAGTGCGGAAGACAACCTACAATTCTACAAGATTCAAGGTCCACAGGTCTACTGAGCACAGTACACCCAGCTTCCCTTTTAGTGACAGCTAGGAGGTGGTAACTCGCAGACCTGGCCATTTTGCCATGGCGATGGTGTGAGGTAGAGAGAGTCTGGTTCCAGAGTTCATGTTCTCAACACCTGGCCATCTGTACCACCATTCCAGTCAGTCAGTGTTACCCCCTATTCCACTAGGCACAAAAAGAAAATGAACTGAGGGTCACAAGTCCTGGAAGGGCCAGGTCCCACTGAGCTGAGTGGCTAGGTTAAGTTACTTTCCTGCTTCTTGCTGGTAGTCGATCAGTCAGGTGACTGGGACTATCTCAATGGGTCCACCCAGCACTGAGGACTATCTGGCAAGGCCATAGGCCGGTGCCTGCAGGCATCATTAGGAACAGCCTTTGAAGAAAGCAAGGACGGTGTCTTGGACTGGCGGTTTTACCATTTAGCACTTTTTGGATGCTACTACACACATAGGCAACCCCTGTCGGTCCTCAGTCCTGCAGCTCCAAGCTGGAAACCACAAACTGACAGCAGGCATGGAGGCTTCCTTCTCATGCTGCCAGAAACCTCTTCTGGCTGGTGATCATCACCTAACTGAAGCATCCTGCCAAGCTTCCCAGGCACACTGGTCAAACCCCAACTCCTTAATTGGTAGCTGCCTCATGCTGAGGGAACATTGCTGGTATCATGCCCCATGCCCAATGCAGCTGTCCAGGGCAAGGGACCTGGTGAGACCTAGCAAAAAAAAAAAAAACTGCCTAGCCTTCCTCTTGAGAGAGGAGTTAGTCCCTCCCAAATCCTAGCCTTCTAGACAGCCTGGCTCTCTGCTCATGGGCTGTGTGACATGTACCCAGTCCTCTGGAGCTGAGATTCCTCTAGGTGAGACAAGAAAGTGGAACATTAGGGCTTCCTCACTTTGGAGTCCCTCACAACCTCTCAGGGTACCCTGAAGGCTCAATTAGCACTTTCTATTCTTGAGCTGTGGCCTAGCTGAGGAGTCCACCAGCCTATCTAGTAAGGACCCTCACCATCCCACTCAAGAATGATGGCTAGACAAGTTTCAACCCAAACCTAGCAGAAAGGACAGGCCTCAGAGAATTCCTTGTTCTCCACAGCTCAGGATACCCTCTGTACTGCTGGGTTCTTACAGCCCCCAACAACAGGAGACTGGCAGGCAATGCTGCCATGCACACTTAATGGGGAAATGGGAAAATCAGAATGAGAAGGACTCGCCACAGTCACAGGTGAGGTCAGCTCCTGAGTAAGGGTTATTATTCCTTCCCTTGGGTCTTCCAGCTCTGCTGTCACCTCTTGTATTTCTCAGACCCAGTAAGGAGAAGGGGAACAGAAGGTGGACTGGAAAGCCAGGAACCTGAAAGCTGATACTGCCCAGGTTAGCTTCCAGTGGGCTCCTTTCACCAAGAGCTCTTACAGACCACTCCATACACAGCCATCCTAAGAGCTCTGTGGGGCCGGGCGGTGGTGGCACACGCCTTTAGTCCTGGTCAGCTAGTTACACAGAGAAACCTTGCTTGGAACAAAACAAAAAACCAACCAACCAAAACAAACAAACAAACAAAAAACTATGGGGGGGGCACCTGGCAGAAATGAAGCAGAAGAAATCAAACAGCAGCCCCTCCATGGGGTCTAAAAAGGTGTCCTGCAGAGCTGCAGAGAAATTCCACACTGAGAAGTAGCACCCATTTCTGGAAGCCAGGAACAGAGAGGCCTTGGAGACTTGAAGCAGGGACAGACGTCTCGTTCTATTGGCTGCCTTAGTGACCCAGCCTGCAATGATCTGACCCCTGGGGTAAAATCCAAGTTTCTGTTTAGTTTTGGATTGAAACCTGAGGCATTCAAAGATGAATCCAACAGAGGCAGTGGAATCTTGGCTCCACCCAAGGGAGGGGGCGAGTTGGGAGGAGGGCTCAAACTGCCTCCACCCTCTAGCACTACAGAAGCTCCCCCTCTGCTTCTGGGGTTGGGTTCAAGTTTAACCCATCTCAACACACACCCGCCATACCTAACAGACTCTTCTTCTCCAGATGCTCCAAAAATACTAGCTGAGGGGAAAATATAAACAAACAAGTCTGCTACAAATTCAGAATTTAGCACAGAAAAAAATATTTTTAAAATACTTGTCTACTCTAGAAAAGAAATAGCACCAACAGATTGCTAGAAGGAATATAAACTGAAGATGGCCTTTTCAGAGGTAAACTTGGTAGATTTAACGAGAATTCAACACCACATGGCCCAGAGTTTGTTTCTAAAAATATCTAGACCCACAGGCAGAAATAAATGGACTTGTGTGTTCACTGCAGACATAATGACGGAAGCACCTGCGCTCCAGTCACCTGATAGAGTCATCTACAGGAACTAGTGACCCCAGACGAGCTCTGTGACCGGCCAGCATTTATGAAGAAGACAATGTGCTTGCTCATATGAATACATACAAGTGCCTATTGAAAGCCAGCGAGGAAAGGGCCAAAAGAATGTGTGAATGGGCTGGTGAGATGCTCAGCAGGTAAAGAAGACTGCCACCAAGCCTGACAACCCGAGTTTGAGTTCCAGGACCCATGAGATAGGAAAAAATCTCCTGCAAGTTGTCCCCTGACCTTCGTATGTGCACATGCCATGTGCCTGTGAACGCACACACACAAGCACATACACACGCACACACACCCATGCACACCCAAACACATAATAGTAATTTTAAAAGTAAAAAGAATACCTTTTTAAAACAGCTTTAATGATTTATTTATTCTTATTTTGTGTGCATTGGTGTTTTGCTTGCATGTATGTCTGTATAAAGGTGTCAGATCACCTGGAACTGGAGTTACAGACAGTTGTGAACTACCATGTGGGTGCTGGGAACTGAACCCAGGTACTCTGGAAAAGCAGCCAGTTGCTCTTAAGTGCTGAGCCATCCTGCCAGTCCCCTAGATTTTTTTTTTTTTTTTTTGAGAAGATACAGACTATTGGATTGGAGAAATGGCTAAAGAGCATTTGCTTGCTATGCAAACACGAGGACCCTCAACACCCCTGTAAAAACTGTTTGGAACCCTAGCACGGGGGGGGGGCAGGCAGAGATGGACCCCAGAGCTTGCTGACAGGTATCCAAAGTCCCAAGGCAGGAAGGCTTCAGCTTCAGCGACAGACCCTGTCTCAGAGGAGTGAGGTGGAAGACACCTGGTGTCTTCCTCTGACCGCTGCCTGTTCACACACAAAAAGAAGCATACAAATTACTAGCCAGCCTTGTCCCAGAACAGACAATTCTGTTTTTTCACTACCTATTTGAACACTGAATTTTTCACACTAGTCACACACATTTCTTTAGATCACCCGCCTCAAGGACTGGGTCTCACTATGTAGACCAACTGTCTTAGAAAGTGCAATCCTCCTGCCTCAGCTTCTTGATGCAGCAGTCTTCGTTACTGGTCCTGCCAACACCTGCTCCTGTCTAACTGAGACAGGCACTTGTTGGTTTTACCTTAGCCCGGGGGCAGGACTTTCCCACATCTGCTTTCATCAGCCAACTGTACTGTGGAACCCTCATTGTCTACCATGTTCTGCTGGGATAGGCTCTGAATCAACATCTAGGGCTTATTTCCATACAGTTTTTATTTCATGTGTTTACATGTTCAAAGCTTGAACTGAACTGGTTTGTCTTTACTTAAATTTCAGTTATTATTTTAAGCACATAGTTGTATCTGTGCATGGATGTATCTGTGCGTCGTGCGAGTGCAGTAACTGCAGGTCCCTGGAAACAACCTAAGATCCCCTGTTAATAGAGTTTCAGGCAGGTGTGAATTACCATGTGGGTGCTGGGAATCAAACCTTGGACCTCTAGAAGACCGGCTGGTGCTCTTTCACTCTGAGTCATTGCTATTACTCTTCGATTTCTGGAGACAGGGTCGATCCCTGAACCTGGAACTCATGGATTTGGCCTGGCTGCCTGCCTGGTCAATGCATTCCAGGAACCCACCCATCTCCTCCTTCCCCTCCTCAGAGCTGCACTTACAGACATATCACCGTATCTGGTTATTACCTGGATTCAGGGGATTCTAACTCAGGTTCTTGGGACTGAATGTAAGCACTGTAATATCTGAGCCATCTCCCTGGCCCCTATACACTTTTCGAGACAGAGTCTCATTACCCAGTCCAGGCTGGCCTGTGTGATGTTAGTTTTAACTGTCACCCTGACATAACCTAGAAGCATCTGAAGGGAGCCTCAGCGAGGGACTATCTACACTGAGTTTGTGGCTCCATCTACACTGAGTTTGTATAGAGGAGGCTGTCAATTGATTGTCAAGACCCAGCCCACCATTGGTGGTACCATCTCCTAGGCAGAGGGTCCTGCACTGTGAGAGTGGGCAGTAATCGAGAAAAGGCAGAGCATCCGTGCAGACATTTTTCGCTGATCTTCTGTGAGTATGACGTGACTTCTGTTTTAAGTTTCTGCTACCTCGATTTCCCCATGATGGACTATAACCTGGAACCGTAGGCTAAAATAAACCTTTCTGTCCAAAGTTGCTTTTTGATCAGCAACAGAAACCACAATAGCTGCCAACCTTACCTTTCTGTGCCTGTGCCTCAGCCTCCCTAGAACTAAGATGGTAGCATATGCCACTACACCCAGCCCCACAGTACAGATAAACTAAATTGACACACCATGATTAATTCATCAACTGTGGTCTGATGGCATGTGTCATCTGTGGAGTGCCTCTGGCCAGAATCAAATGTCGTAAACACCACAGATAAAGAATTAGGGCCTGGGATCATTGTCTATGCACACATGCACACACAGGCTCACACCCCCTAGTTTCTCTAGCAGCCATTGTTTGCATTTCTAATCAGGTATGTAACATGTGAGTGTCGCAGACCAGAACCAGAGACAGCAGAAGTAACTGACAGGTAAAGAAACTATAATAAAAAAGACAAGAAGTATGTACTACAAGCAGATCCTCAAGATTTGCTGAAGCCACTGCCTCTTCCTTTCTTCCGAAGTTAGATGAAGCTTAGCACTTGCCTCATGGATTGAGTCGCATGACCTAGTGAATGAAGAGTAAGGGTGGAGAAGAATATCTATTTGAGTGAGAGTGTGTGAGTGTGCGCGCACGCACACACACACACACGCACACACACGCACACGCGCGCCCGCGAGCGTGCTAAATTAAAAGAAAAGGAAAGCTAGGAAGAAAAACAAGCTATGCTAAAAATAAGGCAGCTCCAGCACCATTGCCAGACAGAAAACATACGCTCAGCTTGGGCAGGGGGTAGAGTGGGATGGACCGGAGACCAGGAAGTTCCCACCTAAAAATAACTGGGTGGCTGGATGTGGACTCAGCACTGAGAAACAAGGCATGTCACCTGGGAGTCTGGGGTGGCAGCCATGCTAGCAAAAGGTGCTCTTGTACTCTGCAACCTCTGGTTCTCTGCAGCTTCCTGATGGTGGAGAGAAGTGTGGTCAACTCTCAGAGCATCCCAAAACTTACAGGACCCTCCTAACATGAAGGCTTGTCTGAGGCTGAGCTCTAGTGGGTAAAGGGTGGACCGAAGGAACAAAGTGTGAACGCTGTCTGGAGGCCAGGAGCCTCCAACCTTTTTGAGCTTCCAGTAGCTCCACAGCTAGATGGCACCAGCAGACCTCAGCGAATAACAAATAAGGCACAAGCATGTGGTCATTCTCTCTGTTCCCTGCATCCTCGGGAGGTATGCATTGTGCTGGGGAGCTAACCCCAGGAAGGCCTTGTGCATGCTAGGCCAGCACTCTAGTCCATCCACCATTCATTCAACCTTCGGCCCTGTTCATGACAGCATAAATGCAAATATAACTCAAACAATTTAAGTACTTGCTTTCATTTCAGTCACGGAATATGGAGCCAACTCTACCGATCTGTGGGCACCCTCTGGAGCTGGGTTCAACCCCTGGCTCTGCACTATACTAGCTCATGACTCAAGAGCCTGCCCCAGCGGAGCCCTGTAGGCTCAGTTGTGGAGCAGGGAGAAAATTAATATCGACTGCACGGGGCTGTTATAAACTAAAACCAGACAAAGGATATAAAAGAGGCTTGTAAACCATAAAACCCAGTGCAGATGTTACACATTAGGGAGGGATAGACACACACACACGGGCAGAGTCCCACAACCTCGTTCCTAACTGACATCTGGTACAGATGACTCACAGCCAGTCGGGTTGGTTCATGTCCATGGGAGAAGGCATGCCATTTTATATTGGACAGCTTTTTTGATAAAGTCAGCTTTAACTCCACAGTTCAGTACTTTCCATATCTGCCTCTGCAAAAGTCAACTCTGCTCGACACTAACAAGGTTCTAAGAAGCACAGTCTGGTTTTGTGGGTTCAAGAGTTTGACAGTTCTGCACAGCAGCAGCCACCAACCAAGCCCATGGGGAAGGAGCACCTTGGCACCGCGTCTCAAACCTGCTGTCTGGACCCAAGTCTCTCTCCTGAGTGCTCCGTAAGTACATCATCTGCTGGCGTTTGGCATGTTTCCCTGAGCTGGGAACTACAACCACTGATATGCTATGACAGCTGAGTGCTGCTGCCAGACAAGCTTCCTCACTCAGCACCAGGGACACAAGGGCTGGCCAGAGCCCGAGGGGAGGGCGGCAGCTGTCATGGTGCAGCTGCCACCTCATAGACACTCACAGACTCACACTTCAGATTTCACTCACATCCTCCTGACAAGGAGGCACCAGCCACAAGCCACATGACCAGAGGCTCTGGCTCATCTTCTTCCTGCTGCAGAGACAAAGAGGTGAGACACCCTGCACCTCTGTCACCAGGAATCTTTAAATGCCTGGGTGCAGAGTGCCTTTTATGGTGGATGCCTACTGCCACCATACCCAACAGCTCAACCATCTGCATCTGCCCCATGTCCTTGACTAAAGTACCTCTGCTTTTCCAAATCTTTCCTCCAGCTCTATCAGAGTGCTGGCTGGACACTAGCCAGCCCGCAAAAAGGCAGCGGACACAGCATGTGCCAAGCCTGCCGGATGACAGAGCTGCAGAGATCTTGCTGGGAAGTCTCCCACCATGCCTCCTCTGCTGGGGGAGGCTCTTGTCCAGTTTGCTTTTATCACTGACAGTGTCAAACACATTAATAAAGAGCTGGGAGCCAAAAGGGAGGAGGGGAAAAAGAATCGAGAAACCCCACAAACCCCTAAGGGACCCACATCATAGGTTGACTGAGCTGCCCGGTGCTCCACAGAAGGGCACTGCCACTAGGGTCTTTAAGCATACTCGACTCTACTTTCCAGAAGAATAGCTTAGGATCAAGTACCCCAAGACTGAAATCATCATCTCACATAGATGTCTTTCCACATCCAGCTGGGTCCCATCCAGCAGTTCCATACAATAGGTCAAATCATTCTGTTTCCTGGGCTTTAATTTGCAACTAATTTCTCTCACAGGCTCAGCATGAAGCTCCTGCTGCTTAAAACAAGAACCTACCCCCACGCTGCTTGGGGACTGTCTACTTGTCCCACAACCTTAAAAAATGGCTGTTTTGAAAAGTGTCCAAATTGCCCTGCTGTGTGCCCAGTGCTAGCCTGGGGCCACAGGTGGAAATAGGGGGAGCAGCCACATGATAAAACTGTGGGCGACCTGTCCACAGGGCTTGATTGAACACTAGAACTTCCAGAGGACTGATACCCGGGGAGAAGCTTTCTGAGTTTTGTAGGCTCAGCTGGACTCATGTGGAAGTCTGCTCATGTTGGAATCAGTTCTTATGGACAGTGGTCTTGAAGCTTGCCTAATTTACACACATCTAATTGCCAGATCCCAAGCCAAAACGCATGTAGAGTCCATGGCTAGATTGCAGGGACCTGTGTAACTTCAAAGGCAGTACTTACAGGTGACAGCTGGTGGGAAAGAAATATTAAGTCAGTGAACACTTGCCTCTGAATCTACAACCCTTATCTCCACGACACTGGCTGGCTGATCCTCAGCCCTTGAACACCAGAGAGACACACAGTGACAATGCCATTGAGGGGCATGCTTTAAGTCAAGGTCAGCACCTGCCCTGCCCACAAGAGTGACTTTCCCTTTCAGGTCCTGTTTTCCAAGGCCAGCTCAGACTTTACCTCCTGCAAGTGGTGCTGAGTGCCAGCCCTGACCCTCTTTGGGTACTCCAACTGTCCCTTTGGTTCCAGGATGAACACATCAGCATTATTCTGTTCTAATATCAATTAATTACTCAAGATTCCAAGACATTTCCAGTGCTGACTTTAAGAACTGCCATGTGAGCCAGATGGTGGCCCATGCCTTTAATCCCAGGATTTAGGAGGCAGACACAGGCAGGTCTCTGAGTTCAAGGCCAGCCTGATCTACAGCATTGAGTTCCAAGACAGCCAGGATTACAGAGAAACTTCATCTTGAAAAACAACAATAAAAAAACCAAAAACTGTCAGGTGACTGTGTATGCAACCTCTGGTCCTGGACTGTCTCTCCGTAGCCTCAGTCTCTGGGAGTAGAGGCTCTAAGTAATGACTGTATCATGTGGCCCAGTGCCCACCTGCTCTCAGCAGGATTCCAATGTGCTTAATAATGCAATCCAGGGAAAAGATCAGTTCAATGTTGGAGTGGGCGGGGCAGAAAGGTGAAGGTTCAGCAATTCCAGACTACACTAGGGTAAAGCCCAAACTCCTTCCTGGAAGTGGGAATGAAAAGTCACTGGACAAGTCCTCACAAACCTGTGCTGCTATGGCCAAGCTGGCTCCTTGGGGGGCTCACTCACCTCTGCTATGGCTAGGCTGTTGTCACTCCTACAAATCTATCGGTTTTGTTTTTTCTTCTTCTTCTTAACACATATCCGCATGGCCCTCAGGACCCAGCTCTGATATCAGTTCAGTTCATCTGAAGGAGTTGGTAAGTCCTGAGGGCCATCATGTTGGCTCACTCCTCTGCTACCCACAAGAACCCTTCCCTTCTTCTTCTTGCTCATCTTCTGGGGTCCAACTCAAAATCTGACCATTCAAAAGCCTTTCATACTCCCTCTTTCCTGGAATTTTGGTGAGTACACAGCATCCCTGCAGGGCTCCATGTTCAGAAAACCAAACCTAGGGCATGCTTGCGCCCCCTCCGCAGTGTAGTATTACTACTGAATGAACAGTACTCAATTTTAAGAGCTGCCACCCCAACCAAGACCCTCTCTGTGACCTGAGCAGTCCAGCCTCACCCTCCTCAGGTCCCCTGCAGTCCTGCAGTCTACCCCTCTACCCCAGGCCAGGCTATCAAACAGTAGGTGTCCAACAGCTGGAAAAAAGCAATGGAGGGGGCACAACACAACACACCTTGGGGTCTAAGTCCCCCACAGAAATCCTTGCTAGGGGAAAGGCTTTGGGAAAGGATGGAGACAGAGAGGAGCCAAGCTCGCTGCATTACTGGGGACAATCACACAGGTAGTAAGTGACTTCTGTGTTATGGTGGAGCTGATTGGACTATATGTAAAGCAGTTGCCTGGCTCATCTGCCCCCATAAAAGGGGACACAGTGGAGATTAGAATACAATTTCAAGGCTACAGGAGCAATAATGACCAGCAGCAGGCAGCTCTGTGGGAGAAACAGTGGGAACAGGGGCCCTGCTAGTCAGACCATGATCCTGCTGGCCCCGGCTTCCTCACCACAACTGGCTCCATGGCTGTAAACTCCCCTGAACCGCAGACGCCCAAGAGACTCAGGACATCCCTCAGAGCCAGACAAATGGTCTCGGCATGGCCCGTCTTCAAACCCAGAAGAGCATATGCTTGGATAGTCCCCAAATAGTTTTTGGGATGCTCATTTTTCAGAACAGAAGATCACACCGTTCAACTAGTTTTTCTGTTAGTAGCAATGTAACAGACTTCAAAGGCATAGATGTCTGAGAGAAAAGGCTCATACTCATCAAGCCTCAAGAAGTTTTAGGCCCTGTGCTGTGCTGCTGATGGAGCACTGAGCAAGACAGAGCAGAGTCTGGGCAGGGGAGAGTGGCGGAGGATGTGGCGGAGGATGGGAGGGCATGGCTGGAGGAAGACCTGGAAGTCTGTGGATCGGTGGGACAAAGCAAAGACTTCTGGCAAGTGAGTAACATGATCCATGAGATCACAGACCTGGGAAACTCATCAGAGGACAGCAAAGAGGGGAAGAAACTGGACGCCCAAGCTAGCAATTTGAGTCAGGCTACTCAGTCCTCATTCCCTCCTTCCCAAGATCTCTCCCAGACAGGGGTGGGAGACAGTGCAGCGTAGCCTAACTCCAATGGCTTCCCCCTTTACTTCTCTCTGATGCTATCTGTGCACGTGTGCAATTAAGTACAATCAAGAAATATTTTTAAAGAAGCTGGGTATGGTACATGTCTTTAATTTCAACACTGAGGAGACAGGCAGACAGATCTCTGAGTTCCAGACTAGCCAGGATCAAGTACTAAAACTCAGTTTCAAAATTGGAAAAACATTTTTTAAAAAAGCAGGCATGGTTAAATTAGGACCCATCTTGAAGCAGGTTTCCATAGAAAAACACCCCCCAGGGAAGCAAATGCTGTCTTCTGTTCACAAACTGGTTTCTGAGGTGCTGAGTGGAAACTGCCGATACGTAGATCACATGTTACTTAGGGGTCTGATAGCAGCCGGGCTACCCTAGATACCAGGAGGCAGCACAAGGGAGAAGGCTTCTGTGTTTGGGAGATGGGTGATCCTAAGCTTGGAAGGATTTGCACGTGTCTAGAGTAGTGTCTAGTGTGTCATACTGCTACTATCTCCAGTCCAAGTCTCCTAACACTGAAGCCCCCCCCCTTAGGTCAGGTCAGAGCTTAGACTGGAGAGACAGGGAAAACGGCAGACCAGGAGACGGGGTGGGGCCGACGCTCCTGTCCTCTACTCATAATTCACTCCCGGCCCTGCTCTCTTCCCAGATTGCAAGGTTCTTCTGGACAGAACCACGCATGGCTGACACCACCACACTATAGTAGGTGGCATCCATTGTTCCTTCAGCCCGACTAAGTCCTTGGGACTTGTGTGGGCATGGCATGGAGACAGCAAAACAGACACATACCTCCACCTGCAATAGACAGAAAAACAGAAAAGCAACCAGAGCCATGTACTACATAGTGTAGATTCCTGGGATCCAATAGGGGTCTGTGAGGGACAGGGCCTGAGAATATGCATTCTCAATACCACCCCTGACGACCTTGCTTTTTCACAGAGCTATATACAAACGAACATGGCACAAACCTCTGTGTGTGAGACTTCAGGGTGGCTCGCCCCTCAATACGATCTGGAGTGATGGGCAGAGAACCTGGGGGCCTTTCAGAGTTCCTCTTTGCCATGGGCAAGATTCCTAATCCTACAAAGCCTTTGTGGAATGCTCCCCATCACAACTCTAAAAAGCACGTGACACCCGGCCCTCAGCAGTTTGGTGCCCAGGGGCTTTACGTGCCACAAGAAGGCCACAGTTCAGAAAATCACTCAGTCAACCCAGACTAGACTGCAGTAGCCTTGCTTATGGCCTGGGCTAGGTTCCAGGCTCATTTTCCTCTGTGACTTCCAGAAAGTTCTTCAGCTTCTCTGAGCCTTCAAGCCTCCACCCTGCAGCGGTAAGAAAGTCAAAGAAACAGGATGTGTTCAGCATGAAAATGCAGAGCAGTTTTCTGCCCACCTTACCATTTCTTTTTTTCTCTCTTTCTTTTTTTAGTAACAGGAAAGAGCCTGTTCTTTCCTCTCAGCTTCTTAGACTGAATCAGCTCAGAGGTGCACTGGCATTCCACTGCCGCAGCCATGGCAGCAGTGGTGGTGGCTGCAGCAAGAAAGCACTTGCTTGGCATCTGTGGCTCACCCTTTCTCCTAGAGAGGAAGGCAGGAGCCCTTGGAGACCAACTCTGAATGGCCCTTTTTATAATAGCAAAACCTCAAGTGAGCATGTGTTTGTGTCAGTGCATACATAGGGAGCTGGAGCCACCCTGTCAGGAGAGGTGATTGCCAAGCCCATCTCCCTGGCACAGCGACATCGGGTAATTAAAGACGGTAATTACAACCCTGTGTCTAGTGTCAAAGCCAGGGCTCTTTCCAGCTTCGACTATGACTCTTGAGTGCACAGGCATGCAGGTTCTGGGGGTTGGGGAGCCTGGCTGCTCTGTGTTATGGCTTCCGTTCTATTCCTCGGTGTGGGCTGGGTTGCACACTCCTGAGCTGGGTCCTTTGCAGTCTTGTCTGACAGGTCCACAAGCAGTCCTGATAGTGGGAAGACAGTCACAGGCTCTGGGGGTTCCAGTTAACTCCAGTGGAAGCTACCTATTCCTAGGCCTGCATACTGGGTCCAGCTTGCCGATTCCAGTACTCTGCTTCACCTGCCCAAACTGACTTCTGCAGCCTTGAAGACAGGATGTAGGAGGAAACAAGGAATAGAAAAATCATCTCAAGTTCCGGAGTACTGACAGTGACCCTCAACACAGGACTCACCTGAACGTAGGCGTCTAAAGGAAAGCCAAAGGGATTGATATGTAAAGCACAACAGAGACCTCCTTCAGGCTCCTGCTCATCTTCCAGATGCACTCTCTGGTTTTCAATTCCTTTCTTAGGAGATAGCAAGGGATGCCTTCAGGGTTGTTTTTAAGGACAAAATGAGATAATGCCTTCAAAGTGTTTTGTAATCAGTAAAAGAAAACGATTAGTCCCTCCCTCAAGAACTGGGTGCTTCCTCCTGGAGGGAATTAGAGGAAGGTCAACTTGAGGGGTTTTCTCAAATCCACAGACTTCCTGCAACAAGCAGTTTCCCCTCAGACCTGTAGCCTATGAGAGGAAAACAAACCACTGATGTTGGGTGGGACTCTGATGGGCCCCACAAGGTATAAGGACTTATTACATCATCCACCACACTGGACAGAAGTGACAACCCCAAAGATATCAATCAAAGACCAGGGCATATACCACAGAGAAGCCACCTGCCATTCACAGGTAACAAGTTCCCAGACACCAGGAGACCTCAGCTGTGGGAGACCTTGGAACCTAGCCTGGGACTACACCTCCACCAGTGGGGTGGAGTGGGACATTTCTGCCTTCTATCTTCACCCTGAACATGGGGGTCAGTCAATAAGTGTCCCAGACTAGTCAGCCCTGATATATTCACTGTGAAGGGAGATCTCCTGAGAAGAGAAGGTGCAGCTGCCAGTAACACCAGACAGTTTAGGTCAACATGGGCTAAACCAGACTGTAGTCCCACTGACTCCAGGGGGCTCTACCAAGAGCCCCAGGGCAGCAACAACAAGGGCTCCAGATTCTAAAGGTGAGACTCTGCCCTGAGACTTCCTCCAAGGTCCTGGAATTGAGCCCAGAGCATGGGGCTGGGGACCATAAGGCAGCCAGGAATCCCATAGCATTGGAGGTTCAGAACACAGTGAGCCTTAGTCTAGATGAAAAGGAGCTACAAATTTAGGGCGCTAACAGGCTGAATACATTAATAACAAATGGACCTTCTCTCTTAACATCTGGGCATAAATTATGAGAGTAAAATATACGCCACTTAGTTTGTATTGGTATAGCAGCCTGAAGTGTGCTGGGGATGAGGGTGAGGCCTAGGCAACTGTCTAGGGCAGACAGACACTGCACAGGACTTAAGTCCTGCAGCAAAACATGAGGGTTTCTGGGGTTGCTTTTCAGGACAGACTCTCTGACAACTCTTCCAACTCTAGCCAGCATATCACTTGCCTCTGAGTCTAACATCCTTCTCACCTGTAATCAGAGGAAAAAGTCTATTGTGGGCAACCAGCATCTACAAACAAATAGAATGGACCACATCCAGCCTTGTAGGCCTGCCCCATTTATACAATGTAGAAATCAATGTGCATACTAGATACAGCTCCAAGTCACTCACCCACTAATGGACTGATTCCCTTCAGGCAGAGCCCAGGTGGGCTCCATCTTGCAGCCCTGTGCTTGCTGCAGGTCTGAGATCAGGAGAATGCATCACAAAGCCTCCTCAGCTCTCCTTTGATGTGCAGGCCAGGAGCACTGGTAGGCAGCCCTTCCTCTATTTTGCTCTACTGATACCGCCCCACCCATTCTATCCTAACAGTAGCTCTAGGTTCCCAGGCAACACTGAAAGCCTTTCAGCAGACTACTGGGAGAAGCACCTCTTAGTAGGGAATGGGAAATAGCGCAAAACAGAGAAGGTGGCAAGCCTGGTAGTAGAAGTCTGGGAGCCATTAAGTTTTGAGGCTCGGGAAGCGGGACCCCAAGTTCAAGGCCAACCAGGATAACATAGTAAGACCCTGTCTCAAAATTAAAAACCACAGATGGGATGTAGCTCATAGGTAGAGTGCTCTGCCTGACAAGTGGCTTTGTGTTCAATCCCTTGCACAAGACAGGCAGTCAGGCTGTGTGTGTGTATGATGTGGAAGGCAAGGGCGACAAGGGCCCTCTGGATGGTGAGGCTGACATTAAGTAGCTGTTCTCTCAGCTACTGGTGTCAGTTTTGTTTTTAACTGGGGAGGAAAGGGACTGGCCCCAAGGGTCTACTCAGCTGACTTTACACTTGCCCCTAGTTCTGTCACAACCACCCCCAGGACCACAGCTTTCCTCGGCTCACTGTGGCTCCACTGACTTGCTTCTGCAAAGCCTGGGACGAACTCCCTGAAGACCCACTGGACTCCAGCAACCTCTGCAGCCCCTATTCCTGGTTCTCAAAAGAGAAACAGCTTAGCCTTGGGGGACACAAGGAGGGAAAGCGTAGGTTAACTCCATGAGCACATAGACAGGAACTACGACAGAAGCTGTCATCAGACTTCAAAGACCGTGGGAGTCTAGGTAAAGCTGCAGTTTGGCAGGTGGAGGGTTTCAAGGGACAGTAAGCCTAAGTTGGCTGAGCCAGGAACGCCACCCCCAATTCATGTCCAGAGTGAAGGACCGAGACAGATATCTATGTATCTGCTGAGGCAGCAGATTCTCCCCAGACTCCCAATGTGCTGGGTCTCATATGGAAGGTGCTTGGAAAAGCCAGACAGTAAGACTGGAGGGTATGCATGGCTGGGAAAACTGGGGACACGAGGGCGTTGTGGAAGTCCCCATATATATACTTAAAGTCTGGTTGAATGGAAGGTCCTCCAGAATCACAAGTCAGCATCAGGGAAGTCCAAGTGGACAGTGGCAGAGGTGAGGTGGCTGGGAGACCATGAGGTCTCGTTCTAGGACAGTCTACTTTCTCATTATTCCCATGACATTCCACCTAAACCACAAGGTTTTGACCAGGAGTCATTTGTCACAGGAGAACTTAGCCAGAAATTCAAACCCTTACGTTGCCAGTCAGAAGGACAGTAATCTCAGCTCTGCCCACCTCCAGATTTTACCCCCAGTGTGGCAAAGAAATGGGATGTGGGGTTGGGGAGACGGCTTAGGGTTAAAGTGCTTGTTGTGTCAAGCATGATGGATGAGATGAAGTTCAGATCCCCAGAATGTAAATGGTGGCCGGCCTGTAACTTCAGCCTCAGAGGGGGCGAAAGCATTCCCGGAGCAAGCTGGCTAGCAAAATTGGCCATATTGAGACTAGCCAGCCACATTTGCCTAAGATCCCTCCCCCTTCACTGAGTAGAAAGTGATCTGGGGACGGTTCCCAGGATCAACCTCAGGTCTCTGCATGCATTCACATACATGTGTGTACACAAGAAAATGGAAACGGGGTGGGTGATATTTAAGTCATTAAAGGGGCTGGAGAGATGGCTCAGTGGTTAAGAACGCTGACTGCTCTTCCAAAGGACCCGGGTTCAATTCCCAGCACCCATATAGCAGCTCACAACTGTCTGAAGATCCAGTTGTAGGGGATCTGACACCTTCACACCAATGCACATAAAATGAAGTTAAATAAACCAAAAAAAAAAAGTCATTAAAACCTGCGGCGGGGAGGGGGGGGCAATGAGATGACTTAGCAGATAAAGCATGTTGCTACACAATGCTGTCAACTTGAATTCAATCCTCAGAACCCATGTAAAGGTTAAAGGCAAGAAACAACGCCACTGACCTCTGACCTCTAAACGTATGGCAGAAACATGCCTACCTTCTAGCGTTATACACACATATTTAAAACAAACAAGCAAGCAAAAAGTATTAGCAATGCAACCCGGCTGTGGAGAGGCTTCTTCTCAACATTCAAACTCCTGAGGGTCAGTGACAAGCGGTCGGGCAGATCAAAAAAAGCAGCAGCATTTTATGTGGTCATGTTCAGGCCATCTGCCTCCGAAAGAACCAGAGGCAGCGAAACACACTGGAGGGGGAAAGCTAGGATCGGAGGCACCTACAGGGTCAGTCTATCAAAACTGCCAAGTCTGCTGCCATCCTCCACAAGCATGACCAGACAAGAAGAGCCCTCTGTGTGTGAGAGAGGCCAGGAAGGGGGCAGAATTTCCTGGGAACTAGCTTTCTCACCCATAAGATGGAAATAATCCCCACCCCCCAGCTTTCTCCCAGAGCCCTAGGAAGGTTCCTGGCTAAATCTAAAAAGGCACCCTTTAAATACAGACCTGTCACCTCTAAGTTTCCAGAAAGGCCACTTGAGCCCTACTTAGGAGGAGGGGACATTAATTAGACAAATGACAGGGTTCAAAATAGTCACCAAAACCCTCTTTAGGTTTCAGAGGACAGAAGCAGACGCTGGTGTCTTTGGTTACCTCCTCTCCTCAAGCCTCTCTGTCTTGGTCTAGGCTTCTGGGGCACCCTGGGCTGTGCCCTGAACTGACCCCAGCTCCTGCTCCAAGCACCAACATAATTTGGTCTCTCTAGCCCCCAAGGCACCAATATCTGAACTCAATGACTCCTGCCAGAGGAATCTCCCTCCCTCCTCCGTAGCCAGAATGCTTCTAACAGGTAAGTGATGCTCCCATCCTCCCACTCACTGAGGACCCCACTGAAGTCACTGGGCTTCTCCTGTCCCTTCCTTATGCACTGCACTGGCTGGTAAGGTTTCCCAAGTCACCCTCCAACAGCACCTGCACAGCCATTGCCAGGCTATTGCCTCTCTCTGACCTAGATAACTGACTCTCTTGGCCACAGAACCAGTCTGCCAGTCAGTCCTCGCTGTTCTATCCTACCCCATACCCAGGCAGACACATCATCCTAGAACAACTTCCGAACCATGTCTTGCCCCTGCAGGGTGTGCCGAGGATAAAAGGAACAGGGCTGCGATGAACCTGAGTTCCTGAGCCTATGTGAGAACAGGAGAAGTCTCCATCCTGCTCTTGATAAATACAGACCCTGAGTTCCAGGCCTCAGGAACCATGGCCAGGTGACAGTGCCCTCCTTGGTCCTGAACTGACTCCAAGCTCCACCAGAACAGGGGTTTTGCTCATCAATAAGCTCTGGTACTCAGAACGCCTGAGCGAGATAAAACATAAATAAAATACAGAGATTGCTCAAGCTAAGTAATGAGACAAGATCAAGCAGAGAAAAGGATACATGAAACGTCAGACAAGACACCAGCAGAGCCCGGAGACCGGGGCTTCCTTTCAGCATCTCTCTGTGTGGCCCAGTTCCCACCCTTGATTTTCACCCATCCCCATGTCCTTCCAAGACCAGATTAGCTCTCCAATGTCATTTTTTGACCTGCTTTATACTAAAGACAATCATGTGCTTGCAGGCAGGAACACTTAACTACCCACAGAAAGACAGGGTCTTGCTATATAACCAAGGCTGGGCTCAAACCTGTGATCCTTCGGTCTTGACCTCCAGATACTGGGTTACACATACATACATATATACATACATACATACATACATACATACATACACACACACACACACACACACACACACACACACACACACACACCTGGCTCTGTTCTGGTCTTGCTGCATCTTTCCTGAAAAACCTAGATTACTGAGAGTCAGGAGTTCCTGTGGGAGAGGCCAGAGGAAACAACTCTGGGGGCCCCATCACCATGGAAACCCAGCTTCCCACCTCTCCACCCACTCTGTACTGGGCAGGTGAGAAGTGCGGGGTTGGGTGTGTGAGCTCCACTCTTTCTCAAGAACAAGGAAGTCATCGCTGACTAATCCATAATCTATTTACACTTGATTATCTCCTTCCTGTCCAGTGGGTAAGCTATTCCAGTAAATGACAGACCAACCAGGGAACTGCACCATCCCTGACGGAACCCTCCTGCCTGCCAGATGGGAGGATTCCAGGTCAGGTTTCAAAACATTTCAAAACAAGGACCAGGAGGGGCCCCACACTGTAAGTAGGGAGACCAGCTCTGCTCTGAGCATGACCGTGGCCAGTGGATGCCTGTCTGGGTCCCAGGTAGAAAGAATGCCAGGCCAAAGGACTGTTCTTCACCTTGTCACTCCATCAAGCATTGTAACCACCAAGGTAGACTAAATCATGAACCCACCTGGGGGCAGCTGGGGAGTAGGGGATACAAGCAGGTGCAGGGACCCTGTGTAAAGTAGGTGTACAGAGCAGAGTGGGTGAGGATGAAGGGGACATGTTGGGAACAGAATCCACTGCACTGTGCAGCTTGGAGAAGGGGAGGCCTGTCCTCTGCAAGAAGGGCCCTGCACTCTCCAGAAACCAGACCAGCTGTCCAAAACAACAGAGATGGCAGCGAATCTCAGGCGAGGTCCAGGGCCCTTCTCTGAGAAGTATCTGCTGGACGCTAGACTAGACTAGCAGGGTCTCTTCCTATCTGGGAGCAGTGGTCAACATCTACCACCCGCTAGAGGTGGGAGGACTGGAGACTCAACTATCAGGGATCTAGCAGTCCCAAGAGAGGACTCCAGAAGCAGTACTCCATACATTTACAGTCAATCCAGATCTCTTCCCCTTTCTGGATCCATTTGACACCTGGTGATAAAACGCAGAATCCAGCTTTACAGATAAAGGAATAAAGCAGAGGGGGAAGTAACCTGTCCAGGGCCACATGGCAAACCAAAGACTAGAGGCCCCACCATTTCCTGCTTCCTCATAAAGAATACTGTTTTCAATACAGCACTTGCTACTATTTCTGGAAAGTACACGGCCACCAGAGGAGGCTGCACAAGAGGAGGAGACAACACGCAATATGCCCCTCTGGCCTCTTGACAGCACAACTACCACAGACAGGGTTTGAACGAGAAGACAAGCACGACCAAGGAGGTCATGCACAGTGACAGCATTGCATGTGTGGAAAGACCTCTCTTGGTCTATTATGCTGTAAGGCTGATTTAGTAATAACGATGGCTAAGGAGTTTTTTAATGTGTAATTACATATTTAAAAGTAAGTGAAAATGCTTTCAATTAATACCGAAATGACTCATCTTAGGAGTTGACACTGAGTGCTTCTGTAAAAGATGTTGGAGGCAAGAGGGGAGCCCAGGCCACACTGATCTTCCCTTACTTCCACAGTCCCTCTGGGAAGAGCTATGACTGGGTTCTGAGGAATGTGTTGTTAGCAAGCATGCAAAGGCTGGATCCTGGTACTACTGCTTCCTTCGCTGGCCTCAATGTGCTCTGTGAACTAGCAGGAGAGTGCTTGGCCCTCCCGTGCTCCACCAGGGCTAAATGAGTAAAGCCATGGAGTGTGCAGGGAAGTCCTCCACGAAACTGACGAGACGAACTGTCACCCACGTCATCTCATCCAAAGCCCCCTCGAGCCAAAAGGTCCCCTTCCAGGCTCTGCTCTAACTTGACCTCACTGACCTACAGTCCCAATTCTTTTGCATTCTTACTTAATATTATTTTCGATTAGGTATGTAAATGGGAGAACTCTAATGCATCTGAGTGGATGTGTCCACAGAGACCGAAAGATGGTATCAGGTCCCCTGGTGCTAAGATAGCTGGGACCCAGGGGCTTGCAGTCTGGGACTTGGGGAAAAGTAAAGCTGGCCTGTAACTGGGTCTGGTGGCACAGGCCTGTAGTCCTAGCCACTCAGGAAGCCGAAACCTACCTGAACTGCAGGGTGCGTTCAACTTACCAAGACCACCACAAAATAAAACGTAAGAAGACTACTTGGGATACAGTTGTTCAGTGTTGGAGTGTTTTTCTGAACTGGTATGAGGTCCTAGGTTCAAACCCAGCACCAAGGCAAATAACAAATTAACAAAATACTTGGGCTTCATCTGCAGCAGTTTGAGCACTGGCCCAATAGGAAATGTGATCTAAGGATGTCACATTCGTGTGGGGGCAAGAAAGAAACCTAGGAATATTCTTGTCTTTCTTTCTGAGATAGCAGGGCAGAGAAGAAGCCAAGGTCAGAATCTGAGAGTTGAGCCAAGGAAGACCTGTTCCCTTCATGGGGCCAGTCCTGAAAAATAGGATAATCTGTGTGTGTGAAAGGCAGTCACAATAAATCATGGCATCTCAAGGATTCAGGGTTAACGTGGCTCTCAGGTCACTGGGAGCCACTCAGCCATCTGAAATGTAACAACTCTTCCCAGTGTTTTCTGCTCTGATACTACTGAGGACAGGCTGATTACTGATTCGTAAAAATAGCCTCACATTTAACCAGTGGCTTCAAAATAAATCTCACAAGGATTAACTCTTTTTGCTTTTTCTACCCTCAGTTTTCCAATTCACCAAAAGGAATGGCTAGAGGTCTCTGGCTCTCCAGCTGGGTCTTTTGTCTTGTGGAGGGAGCTGAGGGTTCACCAAGTGAGGGCTTCTTCACTCAAAGACAAGGCAAATGAAATGCTCCCACACTGAGCTGCACCCTCAGATCTGTGCTGCCAGGTTTTGAGGAGGCAGTTCTGCAAGACACTTGGGTAGGGAGGTAAACAAGGCTCTGATAACCAGAAGGCACTGGGGCACAGAGGCCATGGAGCTGAGCATCTATCTTGGTCTAGACCGTGGCTCTTGCAGGTGTCACAAGCAGAACCCTGGAAACAATGAGCTCAGGCACTCAGAGGAAGTTACTAGTGCTTACTTAGGGGCGGAACCAGTTGTCTGTTTGCAGAAGCTCCCCATGGCCAACCACCTGGAGCTAGGGTTGCAAAGGGGCAAAGGTCATCAGTGAATCCAGCATGAGATGGCAATGTTGCCAAGACACTGGAAACCAATCCACAGCACCAGCCCTGCAAGGAAGGTGCTAGACGGTCCTGACGTGGGGGGGGGGGGGCTTCAGTTCTCCACTGGTAAAAACAGGTCCTCCACTTGGATGCCACATTAACCAGCGCAAATGAGGACTAGAGAATCTGGCTATTTCTATTGTCACTGTTACTGTCGCTGACACAGGGAAAACCAGAGGCATGGATGCTGCCTGAGTTGCCTCTAGTGAGCAGCCCAAAGCAGCCTTGCACAGCATAGTGCACACTGCCTGATTTAAGGTTCTGATGGTGGCATGTGCTTATTCCAGGTGTGCCTCACTACAGCCTGGGGCCCTTCCTGACACGGACACTGCCCTGGACTAGATCCAGTCACACAAGAACAGAAATTACAACACTGACCCTAACTGGGTCACTCTCAAAGCTTAAACAGATGGGCTGAAATATAGCTAGGTAGGTAGAGAGCATGCCTTGCCCAAGACCTGATTCCCAGCACTGTGTAACTGAATGTGGTAGCTCAGCTTTGTAAACCTAGCACCTAGGAGGATTAGAAGTTCAAGGTCATGCTTGGCTACACAGTTCAAGGCCAGTCAGGGCTAGAGACACAGCCTAAACACTTAAAACTTCCTGGGCCACCCATTCCATGGCCACCTCCAGCACTATCCTCTCCCTGATTCTCCTCCCCAAAGCAAGTTTTGGGTCTCTTCATGGGGATCTGAATCCCTTCCTGGAGCACTTATACATTGACAGCTCACCCCGGACCATGCCCACAATATCAATCACCATGGTGATGGTACACACACAGACTCCAGAGCCCTGGCAAGACCCTCACAACCAGAAACTGCCCCTTATAACAAGGTACCCTCCTCTTCTACCAGTTAACCAATGCCATGAAATGGCCTGCTTCCATGTTTGCCCTGGCTGGTAGTTAGCTCCAAGTAAGGTTTTCTGCCCGCTTCTCTGCATTTGGGGTTTCTGAGCAAACTCTCCTATAGCTTTTGGTATCTCTAGCTGACTGTATTCTGATCTGAAAGTCTTTTTCTGATGCTGGTGAAACACAAGTCAATAAAACATGGGGAAGGGGTGGGTAAAAGGGCTCAGCAGGTGAAGGCACTTGTTGCCAAGCCTAAGACCTGAGTTCAATCCTGGGGACTCACACGGTAAAACAGCGATTCCTGTCATTCTGTCCTCCACGTGTGCATGTCGCATATGTTTTGCACACACTCACAATAATTTTTTTTAGTATGGGATAAAACAGCACACTTCCCCTCAGCTCTCACTGTGAGCAAGCACCCTTCCACAGCGAAGGCAACAAGATGTGCAGCAGGCCTTGCTCTTTTCTTCTTGTTGCGCTGGAAGTCCTGTGTGCTATGGTTTAATTGTGCTCTGCCCCCCCCCAGAACTGGAGACGTGTTCACTAGCTGCTCCACACAGCAGGTGGTGGTGGTGGTGGAGGAAGGTGTTTGAGTAATGGGGATGGAGTCTTCAAACAGAGACTAATGCCAACTTGTGGAAGTGACTGGGCACTAACTCTGTAGGGCTGGGGTTGTTGCTGTGAGAACAGGCAAGCTCCTCCCTGTCTCTTCTGTGCAGTTTGCTTGTTTTGCTTTTTGCCATACTATGATGTGGCGCGAGGTCCTGGACAGTGCTCAGTCTTGGGCATTCTGTTACCGCAATAGAAAACAAGCCAAAACCCTGTACCAGCCGCTCTACTTACCTGTCATGATCCTCTGGGCTTCATAGGGCTCCATGTAGCCAGCGCTTTCCCCCTTTCCGGTTTTGCTCTTGAGGTCATTCTTGGCATCAAAAGGATCTGAGTAGTCATCAGCTATGGTCACCTGCATAGAAAGAAGAATGTAAGGCCATCTTCAGCTTTGTTTCACCCCCCTTCACAGCCAGGCATTGCTCCGGCCAACAGAAACCGCTCCTGGGCTGCTCAGCATGGAGGGGTGGGGGAGCCAGACACGTCAGACACGTGAGCCCACCCTGGGGGAACTGAAGAGCAGCTGGGTGAAGGTGTTCAAAGTACAGAGACGAGGACCTGGAGTCTTGCGAATGTATGACTATGTTTAACCCAAGAGTGAAAGTTGGGAGATCACAGAAGTTTAGAAATGCTGACAGGCCCTCGGTGCCAGCTGAGGCACAAGACCTCAGCCAAGGATAGCTGCACTCAGCATTCCACTTGTCTCCAAACCTGGAACACAATCCCGCTGTGGGTCATCACACAACAATTCGGTGAGATCAACATGCTATAAACGACGAGTGTGCCCTAGACAGGCCAAATGAGAACACTAAACTCTGTGCTGTACAGATACCAAGGATTTAAAAAAAAAAAAAAAAGGCTCAGAAGCCCAAAGGCCAGAAGACCCTTCTTTAACCTACGGGCCACAGAGGTCCAGGGTGGGCAGCAGCGTCCCCAGATCTTCACTCATGAGGCCAATCCTAGTGCCCTCACCTGGCAGCAGGCCAGAGCTCTGCCAGCCCTTTGACTAACAACAGGGGAAGAATGAGTCACTGGGGCTGGGCAAGGACTCTGGAGAACTGGCGTTTGTAGAATTCCTGCAGCCCTCGAGGTGAAGGTGACAACATCCAGCTGAAAGCTTCAAAACACAGTACCTTTCCGCTCATTTCTAAGTCCCTGAGTCCTCACCAGAGAAGAAAAGGACAAGAACTCTCTCAACCCACTCTTTATGACAGATCAACCTCACCCTAAACTCTGAGAACCCTTCCCCCACCCCACCCCTACCCTCCAGGTTAGGTGTCTAGCAATGGGCAAATAAGTCCTCAGTCTCCCAGCTGCTGGGGTGGAAGAGGTTAGCTTCCCCTTGATGAATTGTTATTTAAATTGTGGGTTTAATTAGAAACCACGGGAGCCGGAGCCGCTCTTTTCTCTGGGCTCCTGGAATGCAAGGTATTTGCAAAGGCCTGTAAACCCAGAAAAGGGAAAGACCCACGTCTGCCTGGTGAATGTCAGCCTGTGGCAGCCCTGGTAAAGGCACAAGTGACCGCCAGCTGCCTGGAATATGATGCCCACAGAGGGACTTTCAATTGCCCCTGGTCATTAAATTGGACGGTACCCATCAGAGAGGACCCAGGCCCAGAGCACCCAACACCCAAATAGATAAACCAGGTCAGACTCTGGGTCCCAGAGGCTCCTCCAGATTAGGAGGTGGTAATCACTGCCTTTCAGGAGACTCAAAGGACACCAGGCCAAGAAACAAGGGGGTTGGGGAGAGTTAGGCTTGCCTTTGTCTTTCATCTGCACTCCACCATTTGCAGAACACATTAAGAGTATGTACGTGAAGCACCATCAACCGGTCTTGTGGACAGAGCTTTGAGTTCAAGGAACCAGACACCCAATGGAGAATGTTTCCTACAAAGCTGCCGCAGGAGACACCTAACTTTGATGCTCCTGGCTCACAGGCCTTCACTGTCTTTGCAATCTGAAAATCCTACTCTGGTTTGTAGTGAGGACGGGAGGAAGTGTTTCCCCCAAGGGGGAAAAATTATTTGGGGTTTTTGCTGGGAACCATGGGGTAAGGTGGTGCCTAGCCTGGCTGGAGTCTCCGAGTAATTCAGCAATCAGCATTCCAGCCCCTTTCGGAAGTGCTCTGTAATTTGCAAACACGGAGACTTGCAGGGTATAAACCAAATCTTTGTTCACCATGGGATGGGAGTGCTGGGAGGCCTGTAATAAAGCAGGCACTATCTATATTTTCTAATTAAAATGAGCTCAGGCTGTCATAGGCCTCCAGCTGCCTGCCTTGCTTACTTCCTTTTCAATAAGAATTTACAAATCCTAAAAGCAAGACCCCCTAGTCTCTGATGACATGTGTTCCCGGTTATACCTGCTGACAGCTGGAAATGCTTCCATTTAAAAAAAAAAAAAAAAGTTTAGAGTTCTGTTAGTTTAAGAAGCAAATCGGAAAGTTCCTAAAATGTATTTTTAATCAATTTGCTTTTGAACTTCAAAGTGAGGCTTGTGGAGGGGAGGGAGTGGAAGTTTAAGCAACCTGAAACTTGGCAAACACACAACGCTAAACGGTCCAACCTTACGCAAATCACGTCCTAGCTGGAGGTAAAATTTTAACCAGGTAGTAGAAGTGGAGCAAAAGATGGCAGAGCCCCTTGTGAACAGCCATAGCAGAACTGTCCTGGTCACCTGGGGCTCATGGGCAGGAGGTGTGCCTATAAGCTGCCATACATTCAGATGAAATGAGTGGCTTTCCACAGATGTGGGCCTGCTGGGGTTGCTTTGCTGTACAACGCCCGAGTTAACAGATCTTCCTGAAAATCTGTATGAACAGTTCAAATGCACAAGCAGCTTGCTTTGGGAAGCCAGGTCACTGGCCCCGCATTAATGGACAACAAGACAGATCCAGGCCACATCTTCCTCGGCTCTCTCTCCCCTAGGAGAGCTTTCAAACAGTACTGGTGACACCAGCTCAGGCTACAGCCCCAAGAGAATTTTTGCAGCCCACAAAATATCCCCAGAGCAGGGCCAGACCAAGTCGCTGAGCAGTCCAGGAGGAGGCCCTCTGGGCTAGCCCACAAAGCCTGACCCCCACTCTGGGACTTAGATCCCACCATATCCCAATACTCCTCAACATCGTGGCTTTCTGGGCTGCTGTGTTGGTGCCATGGGGATTGGCTGTGTGATGGGAAGCAGTCTTCCTGTCCATCTCCAAGGGAAGTGCTAGAGGAAGGTGGGTGTTGCCTGGGTGAGTATTTTCATTGTTCTTGTAAGATAGCTGCTCCTGCATGAATAACTGGGACCTCTCATGGTAAGTGGCAGGATTAATAGAAATCCCCAAATACAGATAGTCTGACTCAGCAATTTCACATCTCAGTATTTACTCCTAATGTACACAAGGGAACATGGGCAAAGATGCTCACTAAAGTAAGTATTAATGGGAAGTCCCACACAACCTCGATATTCACCAATAGGGGAACTGCTAAGCATGCCATCTCATCCCACACTGGGGATTATTATCCAGCACGTTAATATTCGTGATGCTAACAGCGTTCTCCACGAGTTGCTTGCTCTGAAACGGTTATAAATGGTATGCTAAATGCAACATACCTATTTATGAGAAATGAAACAGAAAACTGAATTATCAGCCAGAGAAAAAGTCAGCGCAGAGCTGGTGCCTAGACTTATGTGTGGGTAGTGATGCAAACAAGAAGGACCTATTTATTACTTACTGTGTGACATGCAAACCCAAACTTGCGGGAAACTGTTCTACCACAGGCTATTTTTGGAACAGCCGACAGACTGCTTCCCAAACCTGTCTGAAGACAGACGTGGCCTGGACTGGTTGTTAAGGCCTCAACTGTCTGTGTACTTAACAAGTGTCCCAGGTGATTCTTATCAGGAATAAAAGAAAGAGCAGGCCCCACCCACTAGTCTAAAGGTAAACCTACAGTCACTGTTCTGGAATTTCACTTTTCCCAGGGACTTCCCAGTGACTTCTCAGCTCTGCTCACGACGGACATTACCGGTTACCCCAGGGTCAGCAGGAGTGAGAGCTGACCTTGGTCCACCCTTTTGAGAATCGACCTTAGATGCAGGAAGCAGGGAATCCTCTGAAATTTTGAGAGCTGGTTCCAAGTAAGTAAAATGGCCTATGCAGGAGGGTTTCCCCCAGGGAGCTCCCTGCCTTGTGCCCTCCCCATCCAGGGAACCTGGGACCCAGGAGGTTCCCAGTCCACAACACCACAGGACTTGCCATTCAGGTGTTTTTCAGGCCTTGTTTACCAGGTTCTCAGCACACATGCGCACACACCTAACTCCTGGAAGGACTTGCAACACTGCCAAGAACAGTCACAGTAGAAACACACTCAAGTCCTACATCCAGTCTTCAAACGAAGAAGAGAAGGAGAGAGCAGCTGCATTGTCTAAGAGTGAGCACATGCACCAGCCCACACCCTCTGCTCCACAGGCACTGACTGCCAGGCACTGAGTAACCTGCTGCTTCCACAAACTGGTATAGTGGTTCCAATTTAGTTGTGAGTTTGCAGGAAGGCAGTCTCCACAATGTTTTTCCATCCCTGGGAAGTGAGAGGGAGGCAAGCCACGAGGACATAGCATTTTTCTGTTGTCTCCAGGTGAGGACACCTGAGTAACCAAGTTTGCTGTCAAGGTCCAGTTAGGCTATTTCTCACTGACTCACCTCTAACACTGACCTTAGCTTCATTACTAGTCTGAGGTCATGGACGACCTGCAGAAACTGCCTCCCCCCGTTTACACACACCCACAGAGTATATTATATAGGTACATGGTGAACCCCACATTCATTCCACAGCAAGCCCTCTCCCATTAGAACCACTTTAACCAATAGAAAAAACAAACATGCTGCGTGCTGTGCCAAGGTGGCAAATGGAGGGCCATCAGGAGCTGGCTCTATGGTAAGTTACCGCTAAAACCGCACAGTATAGAAAGCCAAAGGGGGAGCTAGAAAGATGGCTCAGTGGTTAAGAGCATTGCCTGCTCTTCCAAAGGTCCAGAGGTCAATTCCCAGCAACCACATGGTGGCTCACAACCATCTGTAATGAGGTCTAGTGCCCTCTTCTGGCCTGCAGGCATACATGCAGACAGAATACTGTATATATAATAAATATTAAAAAAAAAAGAGAAAAAGAAAGTCAAAGTGTACGTGCCTTTAGTCCCAGTACTCAGGAGGCAGAGACAGGCGAATCTCTGAGTTCAAGGTCAGCCTGGTCTACAAAACAAGTTCCAGGACTAGCCAGGGCTACAAAAAAACCCTGTCTCAAAAAACAAACAAACAAAACAACAACAAAAAAACACCACCACCTCAACAACAAAGGCACAGTACAGTGTGACAGGGCCTGCCATTCACCGGTGGATAGTGGGGGCGGGGCGGGGCACCACAAGCATTATGGCCCTGTGTTTTTTATCGTGCTTGCTAGTTTGAAGTCCAGGGACCACGACCCTTTCTGTCATCTGGGGCTCAGGACTCCCTGAAGGTGAGAACCAAGCATGTGGGAGCATCATATCCTCACTGCATCAAGACGGCTAAGCTCTGTGACTGTCCCCTTAGGAGGACTAGACAGGCATTGGGGCCCACTGTGATACAGGACCTAGCAGGCCTGGCATCCACTGGATGGAGACTCTGTTGCTATACCAACAGATATAGTTTTAAAGAAACAGGACTGTGGGAGTGTAGAGAGGGAGGCTGTGGGAAAAGCAGTAGTGGACAGATGTTTTGTGTACACTGAGAAACTGCACAGCAATGAAGGAACAAGCACACTGTCTGGGAAAGGAAGCTCCTGCTACTGGTGCTGTCCACTTGGAGGCTCTGGGTGGAAGGTCAGTTAACTGGATGCTACAGGCCACTGCTCTTGGTGTGTCTCTAAACTTGGACATGCAGCTCTGGGCAACCCACGGCACAAGCAGCCCGGCTTTAAGGGTTGATCAAATGAGCAGTTGTCCTTGGAGCCCACACCAAGGCAGTGGGGCTGGGGTCACCCAGATAGGCACACAGAGAGGGATGGCACTGCACAAAGGTCACAGCTGAGCAACAGCAGTGCAGACAAGCAGCACTCTGGAACAGGCTCTGCTAACCAGCTCTGGGTAGCTCTAGGCAACATGCTTCATTTCTCTGCACTCTGGAGTTCCCCTAGGAGCTGGGGCAGCATGGCTTGCATCTCAGCTTCAGAGATGCTGTAAGGAGCAAGTAAGATGATTCTGGGAAGTGTCAATGTTTGTGAAGAACAGGCTGAGTGCTTGTTCCAAAGCAGGACACAATTCCTATGTGCCAAAGACCTATACACACCATGCGATGCAAAAACCTCAAGACAGGACCTCTACCCGTGAAGCCAAAACCTAAAGATGAAAACAAAAGATCTGGGAAGCCCTCAACCCTCCTCACTTAAAGCCCCAATAATTACACAGAGGAAATGACTGCAATTAAGCATGACAACAGCTGTCAGAATTCTTAGTCTGCCCCCCCCAAGCCTCTAGGAACAGCTCTTTCTTCCCTCCTTCTGCACTTAGAGCACCTCCTCACAACTTAGCAAACTCCAGAGGTTCAAGGCCACCCGTACACTGGGAGACAACAGTGTGCTTCCCACCTCCAGTGTACAAGTCTCAGAGATGTCCATAGATCAGTTGTGATGCCCTATGTAGATTTACAAGCGAGAGCCCTTACTTGCCTTTCCCTGTCCTCTTATGTGTTGACCAGCATAGACCAACTCCGGCACAGGCACGCCAATAAATCATTTCTGACACAGTAAGGAAATTAATTTGGGAAAGATTAATTAGCTGCATTTATGCAATCAGCCGCAGCTTCTGGAAATGAGGGTGGAAGGGCTCTCTTCAACTCAGACTTAGAAATAGGCTCCCTTCTTCCTCTCACGAGCTGACTCAATCTCAAGCCACTCTAAGCCCAAAGCCCCCTTTCCTTACAGACAAGTACCTACCAAATTTTGGGCCCCGAAACTCCAGCACAACGGAGTTCAGGACTTGGTGATTCTCTCATGTGGGATGCCATCACTATTGCTTTGTTTGTTTTGAGACAGTCTGTGTGTAAGAGCCAGCTGTCCTGAAACTTGCTTTGTAGACCAGACTAGCCTTGAACTCACCGAGATTCACCTGCCTCTGCCTTCCGAGGGCTGGAATTAAAGGCGTGCGCCACCACCGCCCTGCAAGGATGAAAGTGATCTACACTGAGCTGAGCTCTGCCTCCCCCACGGACAATATGACCTTTTAGTTGGCATTCTACCTCAATGCCCTTTCACTAACTGTCCATCCTGTCCCACATCAGGAGGCCAGGGAAGCAGATGCAGCACTCAGCTCCCACTTTCTAGTCCTGCCTCTCACACAGCCACAGCTGCCTGCCTAAATACCTGCAGGTTCCAGCTTGTCACAAAAAAGACATTCCAAACCAGCCTCTGTTGGCTCCTGTCAGGCCCCACTCGGAGCCCGCTTTCTCTCTCATGCACCCACTCCACTTTTAGCACCCTCTACCCACCCAGACTGTTAATCTGGGTAGAGGCTGGAACATAGCCTGGCCCAACCCTTTTCACCCCAGAAATTTACTGTCGAATGTTAGGGACAGGCCTGTCAGCATCTCTCTAGTGGTGAGAGCTTCTATTTTGAACTTGGAAATAACTCAATCCTAGAGCTTCCCAACTGTTGTCCCCAGGGAGAACAGTGCATCTTTCTGAGGACAGACTCGCCCAGCACCAGCGGTGTTTCACACTGCGGGAGGACCCTGGGAGGCGGTCCAGTCAGTCTCAAGTCTTGTAAGACCTGCACAAAGGAAACCTCGCAGGGTTTACATACGCCACTAACGGAAGAAAGAAGGCCACTGTCCAGTCTGGAGATCGGGAATCCACTGAAGATGAGAGGCCCAGAGAGAAAACAGGCAACTAAACTACTTCCTAACTTTCAGGTCCACGCCATTTCTGCACTCCCCGTAGTTCAGTTTTCCTTTTAAACTCATCAATAAAATTTTCCCAGAAATCCCACCATAACCACCTTTCAGGAGGAGCCCCCCCACACCACCCAGCTTCTCCGGCAAGGGGCATCACCCACAGTCAGGGCTCGCTCTCTGTGGGAGGTGCACACAGGCAGGCCTGGCTCTATGTGTGGAATCTAACTACAGCTGCTTGTTCCCCAGCCTACCAGACAATCCTTCATCCCAGGCTTCTGGCACAGGGTGGGGGTGGGGAGGCTAAATGGGGAAGCAAACATAGGGCCATGCCCTGGCCCACAAAGTCAAAAGCAGGATTGTCACTTTCAACCTCTAGAGTTGAGGTCAGGAAGGAAGGGATGCAGATCTGGACAGCTGCCCTCTGCCTTAGCCTCCATCCATGAAGAAATAATGCACAGAGCGAGAAGAGCTTCACCAAGGTCACCTGAACACCAGAGCAGCCCCTCACCACATGGACCAGGAGAGACTTCTGTGCAGTCAGAGGGAGACAAGCAAAACTCTCATGAAATGACAAAAGCAGATTCCCTAAACCTGAAGGACAAGAGACACAAAGTCATCTGGGTATTTATAAACGGTCTACTCCCAAAATGTGGTTTATATTGTCCAAGTTTCAGGTACCCTCCTGTGCCTGATAAGCATGGCCCACCTACCACCACTCCCCTCACAAGGGAAGACCAGGAATGCCAGTGAGGCTCTCAAGATGAGAGTAGCCCCTGGAAGTCCTGACTCCCAGCATGCATACAGACAAACAGCAGTGCCTGGGAGCCAGAGGACTGTCACTCGCAAGCTAGGACCTTCAGAAACCAGGCATCCATGTCCCACATCCCCATGAGTTGAGAGAAGTCACCAAGCAGAGTTGGACCCTCCAGAGGCCCTCTCTGTGCTGAGGCTGCCAGGAAGGGGAGGCTGCTGGCCTGGAGCAGCTCCTGGGCACCCGTGCATTTCTATAGGCACCAGCACACTGCACTCAGTGAAGGGTCATTTCTCTCCGAATGGAGCCCATTAGGGTGATTCATGCACAGCTCCTCTCTGCACCCAGAGGCAGACACAAGCAGCAATAAAGAGATGCCCTCCCCCACAGACACTTTCTTTTTATGGACAACACGCAGCATCAGCCACAACTACTAGCACCATTTGAGGTTCCCAATTATGTTCAGCTTAATAGTGAATGCCCAATAAACATTGATTTACTTTTAAAGTAATGCTATCTTCTTGTCATGCCAATCCTGGACAAACTTATTCATGTACAGGCACAGGTAAACAGACTGTCCTCACACCTAGGAGGCTGTGTGTCACATGCCCCCGTCACACAGGCCTAGGCTGCTTGCTGTTCAATCCCACTCACTATATACTACCCGGCACCAATAACGAGCTCTGCGCTGGGAATACTAAACAAAGTCTGCTCTCAGGAAGCTTCCAAGGCCCTAGGAAGGATGACATCAATCGGTTTGCCCAATCCAGGAGAACATTGCTAAGGCAGGAAATAGGCATCTGTGCCAGGCACAGAGTAAGTTTGGTGCACAGAAAGCCCTGCCCACAACCTTTAATAGGCTTGTCTTTTCCTACTTCATCTAGGAGGGAGGTCCTAGAGAATGCCCCTTAGTTCACCACAGTACAGTCCCTCGTGGGCAGCTGGGTTCCAGCAAGGTGTCCTGAGCAAGAGATGGGCATGGCAGAAACCACAAGGGAGTGCTAGACTGTACCCTAAGCTTCCGTGTTCCCAGGTTTCCGCCTGCTGTGGGCTCTGGGTGTGTCTCATACCTTCTCAGCTGAGCGCTGCCTCCCTAGGAACACACCTTCCTCCCGTATATAGAGAAGGCTAATGAACCACAGGACAACATAATGCCCAGCACATTGTACTGACCCAACAAGGGCATTGGAGGATACAGGCCACAGTCCTCTGTGTGAACTTCCCCAGATAACAGACCGTCCATCAAGGGCTGCCGTGCAAGTGGCTTATTTGGGAGGGGACACTTATAAGAAGATAAGGAAATGAGTGCAAGGAGGGAGGATAGCTAGAAAAACTAGACCGCTAGGCCAGCTGTCAAGTGTAGGCATGGCCCACCCTTTCGAGTCAAAGGCTCACTGTGGGGGGCAATGCTTTAGGCCGGGTAGCTGGCAGTGTTCTAACAATCCCAGCACACAGGAGGCAGAGGCAGGTGAGCTCAAGGCCAGCCTGGTTTACAGAGCAAGTTCAGGACAGCCAGGGCTACACAGAGAAACCCTGTCTTGGAAAAAAAGACAAAAGACAGGAGGGAGGGAAGGAAGGAGGGAACAACAATAAAAAACCCTCAAAAAGATGTGGGAAACACCAGAAGGAAAGCAGAAGGGGTCCCCCTGTAGAGAGACTGAGAGGAGCCAAGAAAGCCTTTCTGGTCCCCTCACCCCCCCACGGAAGCAGAAGGGCACGAGTCACCTCCCATTCGCTCAGCTCTTGCTCAGCTCACATCCTTGATCTCACCATTTCTATTTCTTCACTGTGAAAAAAGGAGACCAATATCCACGCTCAACCTCCCTTTGGGATTCTGAGCAAATTCTAGACTGCCCAGAAACAGGAGTCAGGTATCCCCAGAAAACACCTTCCCTAGAGCTGGTAGCAGCTCCAAGAAAACCTTGTCACTTTGCTCTTGAAATAAGCACCTGGACAAAACCACTCGGAACCTGGTGGGCCTCTTCAGTCCCTGCAGAGGCCTGCACAGCATGACGAAAGCATGGTGGTCATCCCCAGAGACAGTGGGCAAGACACTGCAGGCCACTAAACACAGAGAGCCCCGCCTCCTCCCTCCAGGGCTACACCTTGACAGCTTCCAGCTTTGGCTCCTTTCTAATCTCCAGCTACACTGAAGCGATCTACAGGGAGCAGAGAAAATGCTCTCTGGGGGATCCTGGGTGTCTAAAAAGCCTGGCTCAATGCACTCCATTTCTTGGGTTAAGTACTGTAGGATTTTATTTATCAGGGACTTTGACATTTATGGTCCCCAGGGCCAGCTTCATGACATGTGTGGCCTGCACAGTCACATAGGCCCTGTACTTGGTTTAATGTCTCACTATCACCAATTGGAAACTTCTCTTCTTCTAGAGTGAGAGACTGAAACCAAGGCCTCCAAAGTATTAAACGTGTGCTGTATCTCTCAGCTACATTTCCAGTTCTCAATAAATTCTGAATAACAGGACTTGCACTGTTTTTAGGGGGGCTGGCCCTGCAAGCAATGTTGCTGATTCTAACTGGTTTCTATACCCAGGTTTCCATGGAGCATTTGAGGCTCAAAATCTTTTTTTCTTCTTCTTTTTTTGAAGACAGGGTTTCACTGTGTAACAGTCTTGGTTATCCTGGAATTCTCTCTTTACAGCAAGCTGGCTTCAAATTCACAGAGAGTTACCTGCCTCTGTTTTCGGAGTGCTGGGGTTAAAGACATGAGACACCACCACCTGGCTGTGGCACAAGTTCTTTTTTTCATTTTCTTTTTTGATTTTTAGAGGCACTGCTTAACTGTCCTAGAACTAGCTTTGTAGAAAGACTGCCTTGAACTCACAGAGATCCGCCTGCCTCTGCCTCCCGGGTGCTGGGATTAAAGGGGTGCACCACCACTGCCCAGCCAAGGCTCAAATTCTTAATGCATTCTTTTCCCCAGCTTGGCAGCTTTTGCTAAATGGCATTGCCAGTGCCTCAGTTTCCCTATCTGTAGAACAGATGTCATTAAAAAATACAAATAAAAAAACAGAAACAAAACAAACTACATCTCCCCAACTTTTCATTTCCCTGGTTCTACTAAGAGCACCCAGCTTTTGGGAAGCATTACAATTGCCTGCGCCAATCCTCTCCCCACGTGCCCAAGCCCCCCACCCACAGGGCTGCTTCTTCTAGGCTACCTCTGAACTATGTCTAGGAAACACCACAGTGCTCATTGCTCAGGCAGGTGCCCCACAGGTCAGGCCCAGAGCAGCTCCTATTTCTGGATGCACATCGTATCCCCATCTAAACAGGTCATAATTCACCAGCCACAGGAAACATCTCGTCCTTAAAGGGGGGTGAAGGTATCTGAACTGAATACCAGACTTATCCTTTCAGAAAAAGCTCCTCTGCTAGGTAAACTGGGAGCTGGGGAAGGGAACCTATGTTGATAAGGTCATTATCCCTAAGCTGTCCCTGATTTGCTGCCCATTTCATCTCTACTGAGACCCTGCTGACACTCACAGGCTCAAGTCCTGGAAACTCCAAACCGCTAGTGCCAGGACGTTAAGAGCCTCAGACTAGACTTTGGAGGAGCCTGCACATTCTAGAGGGGAAAAACTAACTGGCTCAGGATGAAGTAACCATGGATGCGCTGCTGAGGGAGTGCCTGACACAAGCCAGGCTCTTGGCTCTGGGCTTTCAGATATCACAATGCATCATCCCCAGCGCTGGCTCTCCATGCCACCTACTTCTTCCCTGCAACAGGAAATCTCCAAAGGAAGGTCTGACAAGAAGAGGAGGAGGCCTTGCCAACTTGGCTCAGATGTGCCAACCCTGGGTAAGGACTGCCCGACACTCCCTCAGTCAGCCAGTCCTGGAAGTCTCTCTTCCTCACCCTTGTGTGACTGACTCCACACACCTGCCACCTGCCAGGGCCACACCTGGGGAAGCAGAGCTTCCTTCCTTCCTCAGGCAGTCTGTGCTAACAGGCCGCTTACTGCCTTCTAGCTCTCCCCTCCCTCTAGCCCTACACCAGGCTCATCCTGCCCAGGAAGCCCACAGCTCCACCCAAAGTAATACACTGTGGCACAGTTCCCATCCTTGGTGTCAGTGAATGCCAGCACAGTCTGCAGCCACTCACAGCACCCCAGGAAGGACGCCCTGGGACCTGTTCTCCTGATCCCTACACGTCTATAAAGAAAAACATCCTGTGCAAGGGGAGGGAATGAAAGCTGAAGGAAATTGAGAACTTGCCTCCCTCCCTTTGTGAGGAGCTAAGGACACCCTGGTGAGTGTGCACAGAGGATAAGTCCTGAGAGGCTCTGTATTGCTTCATACAGGTATAGCCATATCAAGACCCCAATGCCTCAGACGCTTGAGAACTGCAAAGCTCTCCTTGTTAGCAGTGTGTGCAAAAACTAGTAACCTCAAGCTTCCTCCTTCCCCCAGCCCTGAAAGAAATAAAAGTTCTCAGGTTCCTGGTTATTATGGAGTTGGTGCTGCCAGGATGGCCCACCTAATCGCAGTTTTTCAATAAAGTGTCTATTTTTCTGTTCCCCAGCTGCCTCGGGCAGGACAAGTCTCAGGCACAAGAGACATGGTGAGTTGCCTGCAATGGATGTCATTTCCTCTTTACAAATCCGCTCAGGGCATCCTTGGCGTCACAACCTGCTGGTAAGGTGTTCTCATGCAGTGCCAGGTATCCAGTAAACATTCCCCGTTTTTAACGAAAGGGAGAAAAAAGGAAGAAAGAAACTACATTTTCTAGTTAGAGCTACCAAGCAAAGAAACAGTTAAGGTAGCATCAGCTCACTTTTCTTTGGAGCGAAGAGTTGAACCCAGCTTGATTAAAAAATAAGCTAAGTAGCTGTATTTGCAGCGGAAGTTATTGGAAGGGAGAAGGTGCAAACCCAACAGAAGTTCAGAGGTAGAAGTGGGCTTGAGAGAGCCAATCAATGACTCAAAGCAGCACCGTCGTGAGAGACAAATGAGCCCCAACGCCCTGATGGGTAGCCTGCTTGCCCACTTACTGGGGATGGTACAGGTGACCTAGAATACCCAAAATACATTTTGGAGGGGCTTAGACAACTCAGTGATTTAGTGACAAATCTCTCTGCAACATTTTTGTCAGTCGTCCACCAACCAGTGTGCAATGAAGTCAACAGATGGCTCAAATGCCTAATCACAGCCTGAGCCTCCTAGCCTGTGGCCTGGCCACGGTGGGTTTGCTTGTTGAGTGAAGAAGGGCGGGCCTTTTCCCCCAGAAAGAATCCACTGTGAAGTCCTGACACCCCCTCCTGCACTTAAGGGAGTGGTGGTTCAGGCTTTACAAAGAGAACTGGATTCCCATTCACGAACTCCCAACACCAAGACACTAACAGGCAGAACAAGTTCTGCTGCTGATGAATGAGCTCTGGTAATAACAGGGCTTACCCTTCACCATTAAATATTAACCTTGTTCCCAATGATGTCATAAAACCAAGGCCCAGGAAACTCTTGCATGGCCACACTCCCCATCTGCTACGGCAGGGAGTCAAGTACTTACTTCTTCCCTGGTAGCAGGCCAGGAGGACCTTGGTCGACAAGAGAGTTGCACCATGTGTGCCACACCCGGGGCCTTGGCTATCTGAGACCTATGACACTGCACACATACGGTCTAACAGATGTTCCCCAAAAGTGCCCTGATCTCAGGCTGTGTTCACTTGGGGACTTCTACCCCCAGGAAGCATCCCCCTCAATTTTCTGAACAGAATGGGGGGTCCCTGGAAGAAGCACTTTCCACTCTGAACCCTACTCTTTCACGTTAACATGGAGGAGGGACCAAGGAATGTGTTCTAAAGAGGACTGGATGTGTGGAGGTTGCCAGATGAAGAGCTAATCCCTACAACGAACACAAAACGTGTTCTGTGGGGTCAGAAAGGATAGAATGGTCACTAACAGGCAGAAGTTATGAGAGATACTTTGACTTGATTTCAGGATGAGCTGACAGCTGTTCCACGGAGAACAGGATGCTTCAGGAGGCAGAGCTCTCTGCCACGGAGGACTCCAAGCAGAAAGAGGCTAGGACTATCACATAACACCCAACAGCTATCTTCTTATATAGGACAGCTCTATGTTCCTCCTGAGAGCTGCAAAGCATGGTACTGGGGACAGGTTTGTTGCTCTGGGGTAAGAGGAAACAAAGGGCATGCAACCAAGCCTGGTGTCTCGAGGGTAGCTTCAGGGAGGGTCCCAGCAGCATCAGAAAGATTGGATGCAGTGGGAGAGGCACAGACACACTCAAGTCTCTGTGTCCTGGAATCGTGCCGTATCCTCAGTGCAGAGAAGGCAGACAGCTCAGTGTCTTCCTTCAGGAGGAATGGATCTAAGACATAAGCAAACCTCTTCTCTGAAGAAACGAAATGATAAAGCTTTGGGCTTCCTGCAGGGTAAAGTGTGAGGTTCCTATGCACTCTACTAAACCACTCAGTTACCAGTCACGTGAAAGTACTATACGCAACAGGACCTAACAAAATATGGACAAAAGCAGCCCCAGGCTTGACTACTGATGGTCTAGCATATCACTATCCCCTGAAGTTTTCCACTAGACATTCTGACTTAAGTGGGTGGAAACTGGAACCCACACTTATAAGAGCTCTCTGGGAGCTGGGGCATAACACCCAAGACTGAGAATACAGGTGTGTACAAACACCTCACTATTAATCCCATGATTTCACAAACCCAGGGGAAGTGATTTGCTCAAGATCACACAATGAGTCAAGAGGCAGGGAACCTGGACCTGCAAAAATGGCAGCCCCAACCTTCACCTTGCACAGGGCAGATAGGCAGAGCTTGGAGCACAAGAGCCTTCCTGGTCATGTCCCTCTACACCAAGAACCTGGGGACCCCAGAAAAATGCCAGTCACGTTTGCCCCACCTCACCCCAATATAGGAGACTAAACCTTGATGACCTAGAACTACCATGGGAACAGAATTCTCCCAAACACCCTTTCTTTCCAGAAGTAGCATTTAACCAGAGTTTGTAACTGTTTATTAGCATCTGGGAGGAACAAAAGGAGGCTGTAAAAACCGGGTCTCTTCCGTTCTAATGAGCACACAGCCAGAGGAAGCTTTTCTCCAATGACACCACCAGAGACCTGCCAAAACGTGCCGCCTGCCCAGAGCTCTGCCCACACAGAACTCAGCACAAGGAACCCCCAGGGCCTTGGAAATGTTGCAAGAGCTCGGCCGAGGCTGGGTGATCTCTAGAATGATGACCTCAGTGTCTGCAGAGCAAGGAGTTCCAGCGGACAGGAAAGTCATGGTGTCCTACTCTTGAGAGGACTCTATCATGGCCAAAGAGTGACCAAGAAGGCAGGAGAGACTCAGAGAGGGTAAAGAGAAGTGCGGGCCACACAGCTGAGGGAGACGGAAGCCAGAACTGCACACTGTCCTAGCCAGGCCGAATGATTCTGCAAATAAATCCTGACACCTCACAACACCTGCCAATGGGCTCAAACAAGAGGCCTAAGAGCTTGTGGAACAGGAAACAACCAGCTCCAGGACTTTGATAGGCTGTATTATATCCCAACTGCTAAGGGACCAGTGCCATCTGGAAGTGTCCTATTTCTGGGGCCCTGGGACAGTATCCCCCTCTTGCTGCCCCATCCCATTCATACCCAGCTTCTTCTGGTGGCTTTCTGGCCACATTATACTCTCTTGGGATGATGTCTGCTCACATTATTACATGTTCAACACCTACCTGGTCCCCCACATCAGAGTGTTGAAGACATCCTAGCCCTATTACCTTGAGAAGATGCCTCTCATGGCCTCAGTTCACCCACCAAGCCAGGATAAGAGCCCACCTTCAGTGCTGGCCAACAGCAAGGGCTTGCCTGGGGTAGCATCATTCCAGGCTCAATGCCCAGTACTGTTTTCTGAGGTATCCCTTCAGCACACATACAAGTGAGCCCACAGTTCCATCTGCTGCTCCACGCTGGGCAGCTCTAGACACAGAATGAGACACAACTGTGGGCCTGGAGGAGTTCACAGGTCAGTCAGTGGACAGACATGGATTCAAACGGCAGTGACACAAGGTGCCTCAGAGGAGTTAAGTGATTTTTCAGCCAGGTATGGTGGCATATGCCTTTAATCTCAGCCCTAGGGAGGCAGAGGCAGATGGATCTCTGTGAGTTCGAGGCCAGCCTGATCTACAGATAGCTTCAGGACAACTAGGGCTACCGTCTCACCTCCTCCCAAAAAAGATAAAGACGAAAAGCAGTGACTTTTTTACACTCTGTCACACACTAGCAGGAGTTTTTATTTAAAAGTATGGCTTTTTCCCCACTAACTAGAGCACTGCCATTAACTCCTGACAAGCTGTACGAGTTTTTAAAAAAGCAAGTAAACTACTTTGGAAAACTTCACAATTTCCTTTCTGTCTTTCTTTGCAGTCTAGCTAGCCGTCTTGTGTTGTCTGACTCCACGGTCTCAGACAAGCAGGCTTTGCCCTGGGTGTTCCACTAACCAGAGGCTGGTGGTCACAGGACCGGGTGTGCTCACGGGCACCATGCGTGGGGGGGATTGCAAGGCTTCAGTGCAAATGAAACAAACCTTGTAATACCACAAAAGCAAAAGTCCAGCAAGGCCTACAAACAAACACTTCTGAGATGTACGGCCTTGAACAGTTCTTACGTCATTTCTGTGTCTAAAGTGCTCTTTCCTAAACATCCACTGAGTCACCTTTTATGCTCATTAAGACTCCGTGAAGTGTGTGTTCCAGGGCAGAGTCCATTCATCTTTATGATCTCTGCATCCAATGCAGGGCCTGACGTACAGAACATGAAAAACTGAATTCTGCTACGAGAGGAAATGGGCTCAGAGAGGCACACCCAGGGCCACAAAGAAAAGCAGCAGGCCTGCCTGATCCCTCAACTCCTTCCTGCCTCAGTCCTCCCACACAGGGGGCAGTATGCCCACTGCTACACCACTGGGGCCACAGGCAACCTGTGACCTACCTGGCAGCACCATTACCCATCAGGGAACTGGCTGGAAATGAGTGACAGGGAGGGGGGGGAAAGGACAGATATGACTTGGAAGGAGGATGTCTGCTAAAGACGACAAAGGCAGGGCTGGGGTGGGCAGGATGGGAGGTTGAGGAAGTGAGGGGATGGAAGTTTCTCTGCTGGATTGTCAGCTGTGAAGAAGACAGCACTTATCAGGCCGGGTTGGCGGGACATCACAGTGCAGGAAAGGGTCCAACCCAGGCTGCTTTGTTTTCTTGAAAACACTGTGCCGAAGAAAAGCATTCTTAGGTTCTCTCAAATACTGCTATCTGCCCTTCAAGCCTCCAACACTGTCCCTGCGACAGACTGAGATCTTTAACAATCCCAACCCTTTCCTGATTTACCACTGCAGCTCCATCAAAAGAAATCAGATAAAATGGGCTTTTATAAAACAGTGCTTTGGGGAACTCCAAGGCCATGAACAAGTCTTTCTAAAACTTTATACAGGGTGGGCATTGCTATCCTTACTGGTTTTTGCTGCCTCGGATTTCAAGGAATGAGAAATACAAAGAAAAGGGGGCATGGCTCCTGGCTCCACACCTTTACTTCCCATGGGAGTGGATCCCGATTCCTGGGTTTTACTATCCTCTGACCCAACAGAAGTCACAAAGTAACTGCAAGGTCCCCCTGCAAACTTATTCCTGTTGATGCCACATTAGCTTTCCAAAGAACCCTTTTAACCACACAACCAGTTAAGGGTGGGAGAGATGGGTCTCCAAGATGCAGCTCAGACTTAAGCAATGCCTCCTCTTGGAAGCTTAGCTCCCCCACAAAGTCCACCGTGTGTCATTCCTGATCCAGCTATTGACTTCTCAGGAAGTAGCCATGTACAACTGTATGGAGGACAAGACCTCCCCAGGGACACTCACTGCCAGAGAGTGAGAGGATTCATCTGAGCAGTTCTTGATGGGAACCTGGCAGCTCAGGCTTGCACACCACACATCCCTCAGTCACAGCTTTTCTTGAGTGGGCTCACGGCTTCAAACCAGGCCACATTTGTGTTCTCAGCTGCTTAATTTTCCTGTGGCTATTTACAAAGGACAAGCTTTGTTAAGTTTCTCAGAAATGCAGAAGCCACGCCCCACAGGCCTAAGGGGTGGGCAGACCTGTGCTGCGGAGAAAAGCCACTTCTTTAGAAGCTGGGGACTCATGAGAGTGTGTGTGTGTGTGTGTGTGTGTGTGTGTGTGTGTGTGTGTGTGTGGTGGTGGTGGTGTGGAAATCAGGCTGAGAGAGGCACAAAGGACACAAGACTAGGTCTAGGTGAGGGATGAGGTAAGACCACTTAATAGTTCTGCCTGAGCCACCAGCTGGAATGTGTCTAGTCTAGACAAGCGGCCTTATGGTAAAAGAGGTGATGGTCCACTGAGAGGAAATGAGACCATGAGTGCAAAATGATCTCACCCAAGATCAACTGCAGCCACTAAATAAAGTCAGGCTCCTCCTGTGCAGAGGGGACATGAGACCAACCCACAGGCTGTGCCATGCTGATAGAGGTCAAGAGCCAAACTGGACTGATGTTGAATGCCAATGGTGGGCTGAGCTAGAGTGGCCCAAGGCCTTCCTGGAGGGGTGGTTTAGTTTGCTCCCTCTAGGAGCACTGAGGCCTACGGTGATGGGTGTTTGGATGGAAGAGACCAGTTTGTGATGCCGCTTTGTTTTCTTGAAAACACTGTGCCGAAGAAAAGCATTCTAAGACCCTGCATACTACAACTTTTAGGGCTTATTTTAGTGTCTATGTACATGCGTGCATTATTTGTGTGGTACATGTATATGCAGATACATGTGTATGTGGAGGCCACAGGTTTCCTCAGGTGTTGCTCCTAAAAACCCTTTGTTTTTAAACACTCTCTAGTTGGGCCTGGAGCTAGGGATCCTCTGGTCACCTCCCCAGCACTGAGGCCACCATGTCTGGCTTTTCTTTTCAGGGCTTTAGATAGACACAGTGGCAAAGAGCTGAGAAGGCAGCAGGCGGGTTAGGCCTGTAGTCAATCTGTGGAGAGGGAACAGGCAGGTGAAAACAACTGTTCTGAAGGTCTTAGCAGGGAAGTCACTTCAGGGGGCCTGAGGTCACTTTTCTAGAGGTGAAAACTTAATCTCCACCAGGCCTTTATTCTTTGCAGAAACTGAAACAAGTCCTCTGGCCTGAGGCTCCACACAGCCCTCTTTCCTGGTAGAGAACCTTTCTTTGACTTCTTGCCAATAGGTTCACTCTGGTTGCTATGCCCAGAACCAACCCACACGGTGAGTCCTGATGGCTAGGAAATAGCTGGACAGGCATTGTAAAACTGTTGAGGAACAGCGTAGGTCTGCAGCCACCAGCAAGGCCCACGGGTGTATGAGGGTTGGGGGACCCAGTGCTACTAAGGAGCCAAAATGTGAGCAACAGGAGTCACTAGACAGCTGGGGGCAACTGGGAGGACAGGTCTTCCGGAGGACTGTTCTTTGGTGAAGCAGCAAGCAAAGAGACCAAGACCACTGTTAGGAGGCACTGAAAGCCAGATTAAAGCCACTCTGTTAGTCCAAGGCAGAGGAAGCTCCCAGGAAGCCAAGCGGCTGGTGCATAGTTGTAATTTATGGGAGGGATACGGCATGTGCTGTCCTGATAAAGACTCATGACTTGGGCAGGACTAAGCACAAAACACAAGCAGAAGCCAAGGTAGCTACAGTGCGAGCCTTTAAATGACCAAAACAAAAAGCTTTCATAAATTCTTTTAAGTAGGCCTTACACTCTGGTACAAACCACTTAAATCTATGCCTTTTTCTTCTTCAATTTCCTCCTGAGTTTCTGAATATTAATCCCACAGTGACGTCATTAGCTAGCACTGCAGTCTGTTCTAACTATAAAGCACACTGGGAACAGCAGGGCTGACAAGGAGCTGTGCACACACCTGACTCTCAAGAGACCCTGGAGCATCAGGGCAAAGAGCTCAGGCCCTGGGTAAAAATCAGATCCTGGGTCTGTGGTTTCAGAGGAGTCCCTTAGACCCCATGCCTGGATCTCATTAGGAAAACAGAGCTGCCTACCTACAAAGGTTGTCACAAGAATGAAGGAACATTCTTAGCATAGTGCCAGGCAGGCTTAATATGTATTAGAAAATCCAGCCATGAGGCTGGGGATGTGGCTCAGTGGTAGTGAATGCCTAGTGAAGCCCTAGGTTCAGTCTTTGGCACTAAATGAAGCAGGCCTGAAGATGTGTGGCTGTAATCTAGGGGGAGGGTCAGGTAGGTGTCCAAGGTCGTTCTTAGCTATAGATCAGGTTCCAAGCCAGGCTGTGTTACACGAGACCTTATATTAAAAGGGGAGGAGAGTAGAACCCAGTATCACCCACTGTCTTCAGTTGTCATTTAATTACAAACCTTACCTCCAAAGTGTTCACACGCCCTTTAATTACTGAGGGGCAGTGCTGTGTGAATAACATACTGGGCTGGCAGTCACAGCCTTGCTTGGGGTTTCAGTGACTTAGGGGTGACTTGAACCAATTCACTTCTCCACCCATAAAATAAATGGGAAGTAGAGAGGGGAATCTTTCTCTCTGCCTTCTGAGGCGGCTGAGACAATGGGGAGCTCTTGGCTCAGGGCAAAGTGTAAAGTGCCCACCTGGGGCCAGTGCATTCTGCCTGCACAGGAAAGCCAGCTCCAACCTGCCCATCTGTCAGCATCCCTCAGAGCTCACTTGTGAGGGCTCTTGGAAGGCCAAACCAAGAAAACAGCAGGCAACAGCAGAAACAACAGGGGCCCAGTTCCAGCCCGGCCAAGCACTGGCTTTGCTGGACCTAGCCTAGTAGTTGAATTCCTGTTAGGTCTTGCCAAATGCCCACCCCTGGGTTTACTTGAATCCCTGCAGGGACAGAGGCCCAAGCAGAGGACACTCACACCTATTATTAACACATGGCTGACCAGTTCTAGAAGTCATTCATATGCTCCCCTCAGCCAGGCCCCAGATTCAACCTGTCTTTGCCAACTTCCATAATTGTGACAAGTTGTGCCCTGTGCCTAGCATGCTTTCATTCCTCCCCTGGCCAAGCTGAAACCTAGCCCCACTTCTTCCAAGAAGTGCCCACTCCATCCCAGCTCTCTCCCTGGACTCCCCCCAGAATCCGACATCCATCTAGCACTCCATTTCTCTTCACACTACCACCATCTCTCTGCCTGGTCCACAGGGCCTGGTCCTGCACTCTTCTACATCAGCACCAGAGCAGATGAACTGCTAACTTCCTCCGCCAGTGACTTCCTCTCACACTTAGATTCTGGGGACTGAAAACAGCAAACCAGTATTTTCAGGTGGGAAAAGCCTAAGGTTTCTGAGCCTGAGCCCAAGTTGGTTCTGGAGAAAAAAAAACCAAAAAAAAACCATGGATCAGTGGTACCCTCCACCTGCCACAGGAACTATCAACTGTGTGGCCAGTCCTGGAGGGGCCAGCATTGCCTTCAACCCTCCAGAGGGCATGGACAGCAGGCCTCGAGTCAGGGCCACATCCCTGGGGCTGGAGTCAGCAAGCTGAGTGGTAAAGTGGTAATCAGGGGAGGCGGGCAAGCCCTGGCTCTGCCTGGCTGCCTAGTCCAACTTGCCACTGCACATAAATTACAGGGAGGAGGCCGGTGGCCAACTGGCTTCAAGACTGGCCCTGCCTCTCTCCAGCACAAGGAAGCACTTTATGTAGTCCAACGCCTCATTATCTGGCATCTCTGTCACACCGGAAAGAGCAGATAATGGGACGCATGTTGCACTCTGAAGTCCCTCCCTGCACAAGCCTGTCCTTGAGTCCCCACTTCCTGTGTGGCAAAGGCTCAATTAATTCCTTACTGAGATATCTGCAGCCTTTCAATCTAACCACAACATAACTCCCCCCCCCAAAAAAAAATCTATTTAGCTTAATTCACTCACAACATATTTGCTGAGTGCCTCTGACGTGCAGGGTGCTGCGCTAAATCAAACCACTGAAGGGCCCTACATCCACCCCCGGAACCCTGAGCAGATCACGGCCAAGTACCTAGCTCAACATGTTTCCCCCACTCAGGGGTACTCAGCAGTTGGCAGCTATCATCTTCTCTTCCACCTGCTACTGAAGAAAACTGCTCTCCCCAGACGCCTACCTGACACACTCACCCAAAAGTCTCTGTGCCATACCAGAAAAGCAGGCAGCCCAAGCCGGCTCCTCAGCCTGTTGAGCCACGGATGCCTATAATGAGGCGTGTCTTGGCTCCTCCACAGGACTCTGGGCTTTTAGGTGTTTTCCTGTGTTGGAGTTACAGGAAGTCAGGGGATTGACAGAATTACAGAGCACACTGGGTCTGAGGATTTCTGACATGGGGGTCCTAGGTCCACTCTGGGGTCAACTTGTATGAGGTGTGGAGCTCTAGCTGCCTCTTTCCAGCAGACAACAGACACTGGTTAAGTGGTATAGCATCCCTACCAGGAATGCAGACGTGCACACAGAGAAAGAAAGAAGATGGGCCGCTGTCTGAGTGGCACGGCAGGCTAGGGGGCATAAATGAGATGCAGAGGCGTGCAGGTTAGCACTGTAATTCTAGGCAAGGAAAGAGGTTTTTAGCTGTCCAGTCCAGAAGCAATGAGGCAACAGGAAGCCTTTCTAAGAGGCCAAGGGCAGCCAGACGGCACACTAGGAGTCTGGACATAAATATTCATGGGGAATATTTTTTTTTACTTTTTTATTTATACAGTATCCTGCCTGTAGGCCAGAAGAGGGGACCAGATCTCATTATAGGTGGTTGTGAGCCACCACATGGTTGCTGGGAATTGAATCAGGACCTCTGTAGTCAATGCTCTTAACCACTGAGCCATCTCTCCAGCCCAGTCATAAGGAATATTAAGCAATGACATTACCTAGAGTCACTAACCAGAAAAATCAGCAAGAGGTTAACAAGATGGCTCAGTAGGTAAAGGTGCTTGCTTGCTGGGCAAGTCTGATGACCTGGAGTTCAATTCCTGAATGCCGCAATGGAAGGAGAGAATCAAGACCTAAGAACTATCCTCTGACTCCCACATGTGTGCTATGGCACGCACGCACCTGCATAGCAATTGTCATTTTTTTACAAAGCATCAAGGGCTATCAGGCAGAGGACTTTTCTTCTGACACCAGTTAGCAAAGTCACAATAAGCAAGCTGCCAGTGCATCCATTTAACCCTTTACAATGAATCAGACATGTCCTCCCCCAGGACAATGGCATTGCTAGAAAAAAAAAGAGACAGTAGTTCAAAAAAAAACAAACAAACAAAAAAAAAAAAAAAACAGTTTTGACATGAGAAAGTGGGTAACTTAGGTACAACTCAGAAGAGATCAAAGACCTTCTGCATGTCTGGACCAGAGGTGGCTTGCAAGGAACTAAGGGGGTGGGGTTCTCCATGTACTCAGACAGTCAAATGGGCTTGGATAAAACCTAGCAAGAACAAGTCAATATGGGTTGTGATTACAAAGAGGTAACTAATACTGCAGCCTGGAATGAGCAACACCAAGTCAGCAGTGTGTTTCTGGGGCCCAGTCACACCTACTCATTTGCATACTGTCCAACGCCCCTTCTGCATGGCTAGGGCAGAACTGAGTGGCTACAACAGAAGCCAGTTGCCAAAAGCCCTAAAATTCTTCATCTTTAGCCTGGTAGAGAAAGTTTGCTGGCCCGTGTTATACGAATGAGGAATTACACTAGCAAACACGTTGTCTCCCTCAGGGTGACACACACCTACAGCCCTGCTTCCCTCTTATCTGAGCAGTTCCCCCAGAGGCAGCTGCACACTTCCTAGAAGCTCCAGGTCTGGTAAAACGTGTATCCTCTGCAGTTTTAGAGGTTAAGCACCTACGGCTTTTCCAAATCCATTCAGGTGAAAAGATGGGTGATCGGCTTAAAGAACCACTACAGCGGGATGTGTGCCTTCCTCGCAGGAGGACTGGAGGAAATCACAGGGAGAGAAGTGGTTTGCTTATGAAGTTGTGCACCTTTCCTCCTGTGTCTCACTAACGAAGGACAACAGTCATGTTTGGGCCCTGGCCTGATACTTTAAAAACCTTCACTTGCTTGTGGTTTCCAACTCCCTCTTACAGAATGACGGCATTCTAGGGGAACCTGTGGTCTGGAAGTGGCTGAGGCCTTTGGAAAGAGTTGTGAACAAACCCAACACCGCCCATTTTACAAATGCAGGCACAGTGGCCCCTGACAGAATGGGACCTGCCCAAGGCACCTGGCCCTGGAAACTCAAAGTTCAACTCACCCCAAGTGGCTACTGTGTCCAAGGTTCCATGCAGGCTATAATGGGTCAACCAAAAATAAGTATGTGTTCTCAAGGAACCCAATCCTGGGGTCTAAATAACGCAGGCGCAGACACGTCAACAAAAAAGAGAAGCCTGGCAGGCCTCAGGCTTGGCCCTTGACCTTCAAATCACTTCCCATAGGAGAAAGATGGCAGGTGCCTTCCTTCCACAGCTCCACATGGATCACAATAGGGCAATGCAGGGAACTCAAGCAGATGATGCTCTGGGGACCAGAGGGAACCACTAAAAACGGGGGTACAAGTGGAATCGCCTTCTCCCTGTGAGACTTGGGTTCCTCTCCCCCAGTGCAGGCAGACCTGCAGCACGGGAAAGCACCCAGGCCCTGAAACTGCAGCAGGCACCTGTACTGCAGTCAGCCTGCCTCCTGCTGAGGAGGGAGGAAAAAATGTACACCATACTCTGTCTCTGGAGCAGCAACATTCCACAGCATGACTACAGACGTCACAGCAGGACAGACAGACAGGACTTGAGAAACAGATCAAAAAGCAGGCTCCTGCTTTGGCAGGTAGCCAAGATAATCTTCACCCCTTCCTGGGTCAGGAATAAAGCCAGTCAACCCCTCCACTGTGGCCTCCCTCTTCTGGAGGCCCACTGCCCCCGAGGGAGTTAAGCAAGAGAGGGTGTGAACTTCACCTTCCAGGGCCTGACAGTGCAGTTCCCATACAGGACTAAGCACAGGCTGAGGCCACAGAGAGAGGCAGATGTCAGTCCACATCCAGCACCAAGGGCTAGCGCTGGCACGGATGAGCAAGCCTGGTGAGCTTATATAACAAAGGGCTTGTCACCACTTCCTGTGATCACCAGCATTCCAACACAATGAGACATGCTCAGCCCTGGCTTTGAAGTGTAGCAACTCAGTCAGATGGCCCCAGCAAACTTCAGCTGGAAGCTGCCTCCCCTTCCTTACCTTCTCACTCCCTTCACAGGGAGCCTGAGACAGCACTGGCTTTTGTTTGTGTGTTTTGATATTCTAGTTTAAGTTGTTTTTTAAATTTGCTTTTGTGACTAAATAATCTACATTTGCTTCTGAAAATGCAAAATAATCCAACTTTCCTGTGACCTGTGACAGCCACTGTTGACATTATGGTCTATGCTTCCAGTCCATTACAAGTGTGTGTGGAAATGAGTAAGAGGCAGAGAACACAACAAACACATGGATTTTTTTTTTAATTTTAATTTTTTTGTTTTGTTTTTTGGTTTTTTGGTTTTTTTGGGGGGGCAAGGGGGAGAATGCTTGAAGACAGGGTTTCTCTGCGTAACAGCCCTGGCTGTCCTGGAACTCAGATCAAGCTGGCCTCGAACTTACATATGTGTGCCTGTCTCTGCCTCCTGGAATTAAAGGCATGCGCCACACCTGCCAATATTCAACTTTTTATGCCTTTCTTAAGCATTTCACCTCTAGTTTCTCCACAGTTCCACGGTATCACCGAATTCAACCTCTGCTGACCACTCCTCTTTAACCACTGGCAAGTGCCTCACATTAGCCGGCTCCGGGAGGTGGGTACTGGGGAACTCCCAATATTTTCCTTTTCTCCCAAATGTACTATGACCTGTAACTAAATCACTGTAACTCTCTTCTTTCTATCCTTAAATAAAATCTTCAGACTCTCGCAGGGCCTCAACTGTGCCACCATGTTCCCTTGTTTTTCTGGGCATTCTTTTTGACTTAAAACCAAGCCAACAACTTTCCTGTTTGTGGTACGGTCTTGTGTACCCCAGAGTGGCCTAAAATGCAATACATTTGTGCACCACCACACCCAGTTTACGTCCTGCTGGAGTGAATCAGGGCTTTATACTATATAGCGAGTATATGTGTATGTTGTTCATATATAAACAGGTACTTGGGTGAAGGCCAAAGGTGAATTCTTGGTCTCATGCCTTGATGGCTATCCACCTAATTTTTTGAGACAGGATCTCACTTGGCAGGAGTTTGTCAAGTAAACAAGACTGGGGGGTCACGCTGCCCCAGAGATCTGCCTCCCTCTGCCTCCCTACTGCTGGGATTATAAGCATGTTCCATTACAACATATAGGTTCTCTACAGTCCTGCAGGGGCAATTTAAAATCAAATACATGACACATGACAATCTGCAACACACACTGCTACAGTATAATCCCAAAGTCAAACTCATGATTTTGAGTCCACCCCCAGATGCCAGTCAATGTCTGAACATCTCTGGAGCAAGGTTGGTAAATGCCAGACCTCTTTAAAAAACGGTGGTCTTTCACTAAGGAGCAGGGTAAGTCACAAGGCAGCTACAGAGGCGGACTAAGGGTGACAATCGGACTCACTGGTCTCCAAATTCTATACTGAATACAGGGTTACTTCTATGTCTAGTCACACAAGCTTTTGAAATTCAAATATATAGATCTTCAGAGGAAGGCAGATCTCAACCAGAGCAGCTGATTCCTGTTTGAATTTTTTAAAAGTCTGGGGAAGGCACAGAATGTATGAACCTGGTGTCCTGTTTCAGTATACTTCTACCACACAAGTATGAAATAACTCTAAAAAGGAGTTTATAGCACCGAAATTTACTCTCATAGTACCAACGGAACACAAGCTGCTGAACTTTAGGGAACCTGAGGCTCCAAACTGTTTGCTACCCACAGTGCAGGTAAAGCCAGGGCCATCAAAGTAGAGGTGCTATCAAAAAGAAAGAGGGCTGGGTGGTGGTGGCGCACGCCTTTAATCCCAGCACTCAGGAGGCAGAGGCAGGTGGATCTTTGTGAGTTCAAGGCCAGCTTGGTCTGCAGGTGGATCTTTGTGAGTTCGAGGCCAGCTTGGTCTACAAAAGCTAGTTCCAGGACAGCCAGAGCTACAGAGAAACCCTGTCTCAAAAAAGAAAGAAAGAAAGAAAGAAAGAAAGAAAGAAAGAAAGAAAGAAAGAAAGAAAGAAAGAAAGAAAGAAAGAAAGAGGTTCAGGTATCTGAGATAGGGTCAAGGTGGTGTCAGAAAATAAAGACCAGGATAGGCTCCAAAGCCACAGAGAAACCCTGTCTCGAAAAACCAAAATAAATAAAAAAAATAAAAATAAAGAAACCCTACTAAAGAGATGGGGGAGGAGAATGGTATTTAGAAAAATGAAGACTCCATCTATGGACGACAGACTGACCATACTACTTCATCAGTAGCCCACTGTGAGCTGCCACTATCAGCAGTTTCTGCTACACCAGAGGTGTCATGGCTAAAACATTTAGAGATGCCTCCAAACAAAAGGCCTGCCTGGACAGAGTTTCTTGTTTTAGAGACAGGCCCACAGCCACCTTATCCCACAGGAACCCAGAGTTAGACTTTGCCATGAAGCAAGGGCAAGCAGGCAAACCCAGCCACACACCGGAGTTTGGTGTTTGTTCCTGGACAACCTTCAGCCCAAGTTCTGGCAATGTAGTCCAGTCTGTCACAACATTCTCAGCTGTCCTCTGGGTGACTGGCAAGTGATAACACTGACTCCCACCATCCTGTCATTTCACAGTCACATCACAGATGGATTTCAAATGGATCCAGGCCCCATGGAAGCCGGCTAAGAAGCAGAATAATTCCTCCATCTTTGAAGTCTTCCTTCTGGCCCCCTGGCTGGACACAGGGGCCTATGACAGAACTGCAGAGAGAACTGGCTGGGGGATCCCAAGACCAGCAAGCATCTCTAGAGGCTGCTGTTTTCCTCTGGTGACCCAAAGGGCTCTCAGCATTTATTGTTTCTCAAAGACCTTGTCCCCTGGAAGGACACTGACCACAGGTCACAAGTCAGCATGAGCCTAGAAGCCCAAGCTCCCTGTTCTCTTTGCATTCTCTCCTTCAAAGGACAATCAGGACCACAGGGTGGCCTCACTGTGGCTTCCTTCTAGAAGTCAACATTGGTCCCGACACATGGGAATGCTTCTAACTCCATGTGATGTCAGATGGGACAGCAGAGCCACCAAACCGAGCCTCAATGGCCAGCTCCATCCACCCTCAGAACACCATGCCCATTTCCACCAGCTCCTGAGTCCCACGTAGACGAGCCAGGCAGTTGTTCTGCCCGTTCTTGCTCTATGTTCCTCCAGAGGTGAGCAGCTAACAGTCACAGTGGGATGCACTTCCACTCCCACCTAGCCTTTGGGACCCTGACAGAATATGGATGGCTGTACTGTAAGATGAAGTAACTACAGATTTCCACAGAGGGGATCTGGGCTATTGACAACAGTGATTCAGAAAAGCCTAGACCTCGACAAGTGCTTGGTCTATTACCCTCCAATGACCAACAGTGTCATTCAGAGAGCTGCCTGAAAGGCCAGGCACATGCTTCACGGCTTAAGTATGCAACTTTGATGCCCCTGCCCACAGACCTTACATTTGCTTAACTGAGGTCTCCACCTCAGGGCTCTACTGAGGGCCCCCTCTGTAGCCCATCCCCCTGGGCTGCAGACACACATGTTTTCCTAGAACACAGATCTGACCCCCTTACTCCATTGCTCCAGTGTCTTACATACCCATCATGGAAAGACTGGCGGGTTCTGGCTGGCCTCACAGTGCTGAGACCACCAGAGCTGTTAGATGTTCTCAACACCCCCTGCACCTGAGCATAGGAGGTTAAGGGTGGACACAGCCCCAGGTCCAGCTATGTCCATTACTAGCTGCATTACCTATAGGCCTCAGTTTCCTCCTCGAAAGACTGAGGCTCTTAAGCCTCATAAAGCACATACAGCACATACAGTCCTAGAACTGCCTTTCTGCAGGAAAGGAAAAGGGAAGGGCCTTTTCCGAGGACAGCCACAGGCCTGGAAGCAAAGCCCTTCTTGGCTTTAAGAAGCCCTAAGTCTAAAACTGGGCTAAGGACCAGGACAAGCATTGTCAAAGTAATACAAAAGTCATAAGGTTCTTCCCACACATCAGGCCCTGTGCTCTGCCACAGAAAGCAAAGGCTTTCAACCCTACAGTGACTGGTACACTTCCCCTAAACATCATCTCATTTTGCCACCTGTAAAGTGTGGATCCTCATGATACCCCCTCAAAGACCAACTATGAAGCTCACATACAGCAAGAGTGACACAGAGTAAGTGGTCAGGAAACACTAGCCTCATTAACCCCCTATAACAGATGGGACATTCTAGGCCTGGAAAAGCTTTATCGTATTCTAAGTTACACAGCTTCCATGCCCAGGCATAGCATGTGAGATCAGGCCTTCTGATGCTGGTTTCATGCCACAGTCAATGGACCACCAATAGGGTCCTGCAATGTTTGGGCCAACAGTTTTGAGTCTCCTGTCTGCTGCTCGGGAATCTAGTCCTGCTGCTCCCCTCTATCTCTGAATCCTCCCCAATTCACCCATGACTAAGACCCAGCTCCTCATCCAATCACTGTGCTAAGAACTTCTCAGCATGTATCGTGGCCCACCTACTTGGAACTTGCACTGACCAGCCTCTTCTACTTGCTAACAAGCTCCTGAGTTTGAGCAACATCAAAGTCTTTTACTGCAATCGCAAAGGGTCCCTGTTTATAGCATTTGGTGCCCTGGCTGGGAACCTAGCACTGTAGCACAGTTATTATAGCTTGCTCTGAGGTGATACCATCACATACTCACATGTCATTATGTGGAAGAAGGGTGGTCAGACTGGATTTGCTTGACCCCACCAGAGTTTTATCAAGCTATACTATACTATGTGCCACAGAGGAGGGAAAGGAATTTGGTCAGCAGAGCTCCAGCCGACACAATCACAAGCCAGGGGAAAAATTCTTTGGAGAGAGACAGCTCAGTATTGAATGTGCTCACTCATCTTGCACAGGGCTGAGGTTCAATTCTCAGCACACATCATGGTAGTTCACAACCATCCGTAATTCCAGTTACAGGACATCCCACACCCTCTTCTAGCCTCCAAAGGTACCAGGCATGCACATGGTACACATACACACATGCAGGCAAAACACCCATGAGCATAAAATAAAAATGAATTACAAAGAAAAAAATCAATCCAAGCTGTGCAAAATGAGGCTAGTCTGGGTGGTAAGGAGCAAATGCACTTATTATTAAAGTTTTTCAGGGATGAATGGGATGATGGTCAGACTAAGGGATTCCCCAGGCACTCCCAAGGGCCCTGTGGTCTAGGAGAGCAGGTCACACAATCAACCACCATGGGTTACTTAAAAACTTACATCCTGGCATAGAAATAAGGTATGGTACACTCCTATAATGCTGGCACCTGGGAAGCAGAAGCAGGAAGCTCCTTGCAAGTTTAAGACCAACCCAATTTACACAGTGTGTTCCAGGATGTCTAAAGCATCATACAAGACCTGTTCCAAAAGAGAGGAAGAAAGAAAAGGAAGAAGAGGTGGTAATGGAAGGGAGAAAGAAAAGAAACAACAAAACACAACGTTCAAAACATATGTGTGCATGCATGCACACACTCATACATTCTTGAACATGGTTGTACACAAAGAGCACACATGCATATACACTCACACACGTAAGCAAATATGGACACATGCTCACACCCATGTGTGCACATACCCCCATACACATGCAAACATATGTGCATACACGTTCACACATGTGAGCATACATACACACAAAATTAAGAGGAATCATGGCTTAATTATCTAAGGTATAAACTGAACAAATAAAACTTTAAAAATCTGTGTTCCTGTTGGTCCTAACAGCCATCAGTCTGGCCGACTGTTGTATGGAAGTATTACATATAGTGAGTGCATTGAACTAGACAGATATTCCTTGGCCTCTTCAAACTACGGAAATTATCAAGAGTTCAAACATCTGTCCTTTCCTGGGTTTAACCTCCTACCTCTAAACACATCTGGTCTGAATCTGGTACTCCAGCATGAATTCATTAATGTCACAGTCCCCATAACAGACATGGAAGGATAAACTAGGACCTAGCTGAAGCTGGGAATAAGACAGGCCTCTGAGTGAGAATGCAAACACCTAGGTCGAGGGGACAGGGAAAAAAAAAAAAAAGAAGGAAACGGAAGAGATTTGTGAATACTATTTGCGCTGGAACTAGCTCTTGTAGACCAAGCTGGTCTCGAACTCACAAAGATCTGCCTGCCTCTGCCTCCCGAGTGCTGGGATTAAAGGTGTGCACCACCACCGCCCGGCCGCTGGATTTTGTTAAAGTGTTAAAAAGTGAACCTGTAGTTCCTACACTTCCAAGGTCTCATCCATCCTTCACATCCAGGTGATCCTACCCACGGGCTACCTTACTACTGCTGGGCCCGTATCATATGCAGATGCCTCTTTGCTGCTCTGCAAGTCATTTAACTGCATCACTATACTGGCATCAAACTGTTTTGCCTTTCTGGCATCCCCTCCCAGGCTCTGATAGCACTTGGGCTTCACTTATCACCTCTGCCTATCCTACAAGGCACAGCCCAGCGCTAGAACAATGACTGGCTATGAGCTATGCAGACAACTGAACAACTCATTTCTTTGCAAAGTTACTGTCCAAAAGTGAAACAGATTTTTTCAGGTAAGGTCACAGAGGCAAAGTGAACCACAGTGAGTGACCACCTCAAATACATCTAGCCCTGCTTAGTCCCATAGTGCTAGAAGAAAATCTAGCACCAGATGTAGGGTAGCTCTCCTACACACACACACACACACACACACACACACACAAACACACACACACACACACACACACCACGCACATGCACACACACACACGTGCCAGGGCTGGCATAAAATTAAGAAGTAATACCAAGTTACTTCCCTTGGTGTGACAACTGTAGTTAAGTGCAAGCGTATCGGCAGATAAAAAATGTTTTATATAAAGCTTTTACTATCATTGTAGCCACCTGTGAACTAAACACTGTCAGAACAAGAAAAGCCAAGACACTTTAGTTTTTTAAAAAGGCAGATTCGGAGCAAGCAAACAAGAATCACACTAGTTAGTAATTAAAAAAAAAAAAAGAAGAAGAAGAAGAACAAAAAAGACAACAGCAAACCATGGGATCAGTACAGGTAAGTATTAGAACAAAGGATAAGATATCATGGGGAGCACTGAGCCTGATGTGATAACAGAAAATTTTAAGAAAGCACAATCATCAGACATAGAACCTAAATTGCAAAACTTAAAAACCATACTACAACCCAAGCAGTAGGCTGCCATCCTTACTACAGAGTTCTTACAAAGCAACAGGAAGATCACTCTGCAGCGGACGTGAACGGGCAGAAGACCTCAAGGCAAATAAACAATTTGAAAAGGCAACAAACAGCTAATGTGTATGTGCACTGGTAATCCAAGAGACCACAAACTAAACCAAAGTGCATCCAAATCCCCAGTGTCTGGAGAAGAATAAACAAGTTTAAGAGTAAAAATGCCTTTCTAGAACACTCTGAAAGCAAGAATCAAATGTGTTACCATTGGGCCCAACTCTATTAACCGAGGGAAATAATCACAGACTTCTGCTACGTTAGTGAAAATTAGAAAGACACAAACACTAAATCACTGCTATTTCATGTCTGGGACAATGTAGACACCGTTCCATGCAACAGACAGGCAGAAAGAAATAACTGTTATCAAAGGAAAAACAGACTGATACACATACTGAAGATGGCAAGACATAGGAACACTAACAGGTTAATATAGTGGTTTTCTCTGAATTGTGCAGTTAAGAGTTGGCTTCTGTTTGGGTTTTATGTTTCTGTACCAAACTTTACAAAAGGTAAAGTTACCACCAACACTGATAGGCAATATACTTCCCAATTCCTGCCTCTTTCTGAGAACTGGCTCTGGGCACAGCTAGCTCATAACGGCTCATACAGAAGGGCAGGTAAGGACTGCAACACTCCCAGAATACCATGCACTCCCCACATCACATGCTGTGGCTTAGAATGCACCAGAGATCCGCACTGTGGGGCTGTTTGGCTTTCTGAGAATGCATGGCCACTGAGACAGCGAAGTTTCATCACTGGGAACTTTCTGATCACTTTTATGTTTAGAATTTTGTTATGAACTGGGGAGTCTTACTCCATACCTCACTGCCTCCCCCTTCCTGCACCCCATAGGCCCCACATAGGAGAGAAAACCCCCAACTATCAGAAGGCATCTGCTTAGGGCACCAGGAGCAGCCCCAGCCCTGCTAGAGCCTTGCCTATGCCCTCCCCAGCAAAGAGCTCTCTGCCGTGCTGCAGACAGACACCCCCCCCCAAAGTCCAGCACTCACTTCAGACCAGTGCCTCGTCCCCAAAAAGCACTGGACACTCTTTCTTAGTACCCTTTAGTAACACCCAGCAAGGCTTCTCCAGCTCTGACCATAGCTGAGTACACACAGCAGGCTCAGCTTCCAGTCCCATGGCTGGGAATAGCTCCCTTCTATCTAGATGTCCATTTTCTCCCTGTCTCTGTAGCCATCCTTCATGTGGCCTCTTTTTTTTCCTGCATTCCCACTTTCTTTTGCAGCCCCAGACAGAGGCCATCCATCCCTGTCTCCTGTGTCCTCAGGAACCCCTAACAAAGCCAGTGGCCACACAATCTTCCCAGCTACTCAGTCAAATCCTAGCAGACACATTGACTTTTTTCTTGCCATTCCTCCGTCAGGAAACCACAGGTCTCTGCACCTCCTGCTGAAGGGCACCCAAGTTCCAATGGCCTATCTGTCCCCTCCACTCTGCTCTGAGTCAGCCAAATCCAAGGTCTCTCACTCAGCAGGTCAAGTGCTCTACCCCTGAGCTACATGCCAGCCCTGAAGCAATCGTCTTTAAAACCTACATCAAATCATTCAACAACTCTGCTCAGAACCTTCTATTGGCTTCCTAGAAACTTGAGTACAAGTGAAAGAGCCACACACGGAAGGCCCAAGGTCTCTGTCTGCTCCACAGCCCTCGGAGTTGATCTGCCCCGCCCAAGGGCGCTGACCTCTGCACTGCCCCTTGAACAGCCCCGCCAGCTCCTGCCGCCCCCCCCCTTGCCTGGCCCTTCTCTGGTGTGCAGTTCTCTACCCTACATCTTAACCCCAGGGGGGATGAGGTATTCTTATTTAGTGCAGTTCTATTCCTACCAGCTACACAGAACAGCACCCAGCATGTAGCACTTATTTTTTGAGACAGGGTTTCTCTATGTAGCTTTGGATATGTCCTCGAATTTGCTCTATAGACCAAGCTGGTCTGGAACTCACAGGGATCTGCCTACCTCTGCCTCTGCTGGGATTAAAAGCTTGCACAACCACCACCTGCCAGGCAGCATGTAGCACTTCTAAGCAAGAGCTACTGAATGAATAAAAAAGAATACATAAACGAGGTCATTCTTATTCCAGTTGGAGACTTTGGGTTCAGACAGCAAATCCTACTCAGTGAACCTGTACTCTCCAACACACACACACACACACCTACACCTGTCTAGCCACTTCTCCCTTCTGGGCCTTGGGAAGCCCATTAGTTACTGTAAGCACCTCACCAGCAAGGGCTGAGTCATTCCCTAGGGTCCTGACTAACCCTTTCTCCATCCCCAGGACGGACACACACACACACACACACAAACTCCTTTCCCTTCCAGCATGATGGGAAATCCAGAGTTCCCCTTGGAGAAAACAGAAAGGAACTGAATGACCAAGAGGAAAAGTCAGTCCTTCCTGGCTCAGCATTGAGAAAGCTCACACTTCTCAGGAAGTCAGTACCTCTGAAAGTGAAACATTAATAGAAATATTACTGGAAAATACCAAACAGGAAGCAAAGGAAAATTCCATTGTGGAAGCAAGGTCCTCGATCCATGTGCCTCAATGGTCTCAGCAAAGCGCTTCAGAATCAAAACATCAGAAGAAACGGAACTCAATCAGGCTGTCACCCTTCCTGCCAACTCAAGCTCTAGCCAAGTGGCCTCCCCTCCCTGGCTTAGAGGGCACTGGCCTCAGAAGACAAGGCTGCCAGTCCAACTAAACTTGCAGAGGGGCAGGGCAGGCTCTGCTCCAACTCTCCATCTGCAAACAGGGAATGCAGCATCTTCCCCAAAGTGGGTCTGAGAAGCCAGTGAGGCACAGGTGTACCCTTGTGCTGTGGAATAATTACAAGATCACAGTACCAGTCACTCTTAGGGGGTACAGGGAAATTACAGAGTAAACGACAAAGCACAACAGCTCGGGTGTGAGACGCAACTGGAGGTGATACAGCACAGTGTTAGAAACAGACTCTGGACCCAGCTCCAAATCTCATCTCTGCCTTCTACTAGCAAAATAAATAAAACGGAAATTATAGTAGCACATACATCAAAGGAGGGCAGTGAGAAGTAAGAACTGCATATAGTGCACACAAAACAGCAGGTAGCATGCAGGACAACCGGCTAGCATGACCGTGCAACCTCCCTTAGCCACAGTAACTACTACTCCTCTGCACAAACACCTCCTCCTCAGAGGAGCCTTCCTGGCTTCTCTCCATTGTATTTCCCCTCCGCTCTCCACCTCAGTTCCATGGTGCTGTCCAGACCACCACCCTCTTTGCAGGGTCACTCTCAGCTCACCCAAAACCTGTTTACATATCACTTCTGTCATGCAGACAGGTCTGTGTTCCAACCATTGGTTCCTGTGTTCCCCAACCAGAAGTTCCTCATGTGCAGGCCTGGCCAGCCAGTTCCTGCACCATCCTCACATCCCCCAGCTCTGGACGATGGCCTGTTTACAGCGACAGCCATTCTTCAGACAGTACAGGCCCAACAGAGGCTGAGAAATCAGACCACTGCAACCTGCTTCTATCAATGCACCCCTGGCCAATGGGGTGCACAAACCATGCAGCAGCCCCAGCTTTCAACTGTAAAGCCACAAGTCTCAGGTTCAATTCTGGGCTGGGTGTGTATAGGAACAATGCAGAGGTCACAGAACCACCTCGAAGGGTAGGTCCTCTCCTTTTATCACGTGGGTTCCAGGGATCAACTCAGGTTGTTGAGTCACCTCTTGAGCCCCAAGTCCAGGTTTTTGTTGTTTTTTTTTTAAAAAAAAAGACCAAAGCTGACCTCTGCTTCTAAAAAACAACTTAAATTCACCAGAGGTAAACTTGGCTGCAAGACGAAATTCACCAGAGGTAGACTTGGCTGCAAGACGAGAGGAAACCACCCCAGCTTCAAATTTGCCTTTTAAAGCCAAGGTTATAGGACAGCAATGCTTTGGGGGCAGGGAGAAGACGGGATCAAGTCTCAAGGTTAAATCCTAATCAGTCTTGTTCCCAAGAGTGTCTCTCATTAGTGAAGACCTGATCTACTTTTAGGAAACTTAAGTTCCATCTTGATACGGGCAGAGAGGTACCACCAGCTTTCATCTTAAAGCAGCACACACACAGCCTAGCCAATCCTTCGGGGGAGGGAAGATCTGGTGTCAGAATTAGAAGACATGACAATTACAAGGCACACGCTTTGTGAAGCTGTCCTCTGGGACGTGCTTACCCTGTGTGCGGAATTTCTCTATAAAATAACTCAAGTGCAGCATTAACAACTCCTTTATGGAATTCAGCAGACAGAGCGGGGAGAGAGAATCCAGCTGTGGTTTCGGAAAAGCAAGGAAGGGAGGCAAAAAGGTGAACATTCAGCGCGAGGGAGAAGAAACACAACCATCACATTGAACAGCAGGGCCTGCCCATGGCCATTTAAACTGGGAAAGAGGACCAAATTAGTGAAGAGCACACACGTACTGGACTCAATGCACACGTGTGCACCTTGTCCTGACACTTGGAAGCTGTGACATGAAGTTCATCACTAACTTCTCCATACCTCATCGTCTTTATCCGCAGATGGGCCGACAGGACCTACAGCAGAACAGCAGCCCCAGATTCCAACCTCAGGAAGCTTCAGGGGCTTCTGCTCTTTTCTGGAACCGGAACCCCACCCTGTCATCTGAACATATGCTGAAGATGACTCAGTGAACCCCATCAAGACCGGAAATTATACTCAGTATTTGATGCCTAGGTAGAAAACTATAACCCATGGGCCAGTTGCCTGGCTTTGAAAATAAAATTTTATCAGAACACAAGTATTCCTTCTAATATAATCTCTAAGGTCGCTTTTAGCTGCAGTGGCAGAGCCAACCAGCTGCAGTAGAGACCACCTAGCTCTCAAATCTGAAAACATTTACTACTGGCTCAGGACCTTTTAAAAAAAAAAAAAAGGTTGGCTGACTTCTAGTTTAAAGCACAGGAGGCCGGAGTGACCTGTATAGAGCAATAACTGTTACAGCATTTGGACCTAGTACCTATAATGCCTGTGAGGACTTTGGGACCACGGAAGTGGTTAGACCGAAGCCTTCTGGGGCATTAACACTGGAAATGGCTTTGACAGCCATCACTTCTCTCACTCTTCTTTCATGAATGGGGAACCTGTCCTCAGCCTAACTACAGCAATAAACTCTGGTCCTAACCTTTTCCAAAGAAGACTTTTTAAGGACTGGAGAAGATGGCTGTTAATCAAACAGAAGTGGCTGATATTTTGACCCTGGCTTCCACTAATCCTGACTAGTGATTTCTGTGAACAGATAAAATAATAGGTCAACTATCCTCAGGAAGGCCCCAGACCAGTTCTGTCAACAGTGGCCCCCCATATGTGCCCATCAGACCCACCACCCTCTGCATGGCAGCATACTCTTCCTCCCTTCCCTGCTCCGGCATCTCCATTCATCCCTCCCCAACAATCAGCTCAGCTGGAACCTTCTGGCAGCCTTCCTTCACCTGCCAGCATTCAGGCTTATTATCCAGCCCTTGGCACACACTTCAGCCTTTCCATAGGTCCTGTCTGGTATGTCTTGGGCTTGAGAACCTAGTATCCTTGTTCATTTCTTGATACCCAGGGGACATTGTCTCCAGAACTTTCCTTGGATACCAGAAAGTATATATAGGAGCTTAAGTCTCTTATATAAAAATAACATAGTAGGACCAGGCATGATGGCACATATCTTTAACCCAGCACTCAGGAGACAAAGGCAGGAGGATCTCAGTGAGCTCAAGGCCAACCTGGCCCACATAGTGAAACCCTGTCTCGAATAAACAAATAAGGCAAAAGGCACAGTGATATTTGTCTTTCATGTATATTATGCCCTGACTGGCAGACTTATAAGACCTAATACAAAATAATACTACATCCAGAGTTACACAAGTGTTTATTTAGGAAATAACAAGAAAACACTAGTCAATGTATAGTGACTTTGTTTCAATTTGCGGTGTGAGGAAATTCAAGGTACTGGGGATTAAATCCAGGGCCCTGATCGTTGTACAAAACCTTCTCCAGAGATTGAAAACATTCCATTCTTCAGGAAGTTCCTTGAGCAGGAAGGTAAACAATTCAAACTAGCTTCCTGAAGTCCCTGAAACTGACCAGACTCACTAGGCCCCTCCCTGCCTGAGTAAACAAGAAAGCTAAGGAGTCCCCCTAGGAAGGAGGGAAGCTGAGCTGGGAAGCCTCTCAGAGAGGAAAAGCTGAAAAAGACTGTGCTGTGTCACACACTAGTGCATGCTAGACAAATATTCTGCCACTAAGCAACACCTCAGCCCTCTCTTTTTTTCTCACTTTTAATTTTCTATGTTTTGCCCGCATGGTATCTGTGCATCGCGTATGTGCCAGGAGCCGGCAGACACCAAGAGAAGGCATTGGACCCCCTAGACCTGGAGTACAGATGGGGTGAGCTTATGTATCAGTACCATGTGGGTCCTGAGAATGGAACCCAGGTCCTCTGGAGAGCAATGAGCACTCTAAACCACAGAGCCATCCATCTCTCCAGACCATCTTTTTACTTGGAGAGAAGATCTAACCTGTCCAGGCTGACCCTGAACACACTCTGTAGCCGCCTAGATAGGTTTTGAATTTATAATCCTTCTGCCTCAATTTCCAGAGTTGCTGTGAATACAGATCTAGCTTTCCCTCTCCCCATTTGAGAGTGCCAGGTGGTTATGGTTAAGCTATGACCAGGTAGCTGCAGAGCCCTCGACACACAGCCTTCTGTACCCTGATGTACCTCTTCAGCCACACTTACTTCCTCTAAATTCCCCCTGCCTAACAAAGAGCTCAGAAACTTTTTTTTTTCTTCTTTTTTTTCAAGTTAAAAATTATTATTCTGTAGCTATGGAAAACCTGTTAACTCTGTGGATGCTGAGAATATACCAACTGTTGGTACACATTAGCATGTATTTAAAACCTGGCAAAACTGATGTCATGATACATCTTGACTTTCCCAGGTGTACTGGAAACACCATTTAATTATGACAAAAGAAACAACACCAGCAGAAAACATAACTGGATGAGACCGGTTTGGCTGCATCTAAGGAGACCCACAAATAACTGGCTTCTCCATCCTTCCTTCCGCCACCCCGCCTGTCAGAATTCGCTCTGTAGACCAGGCTGGCCTTGAACTCATAAAGATCCTCACGCCTCTGCTTCCCAAGTGCTGGGATTAAAGGTGTGTGCTGCTACTGACTGGCATTTTTGGGGAGCAGTGTCATTTTTTCCCAACAGCATGACTAAAGGACTATTTAGCTCTACCTACATCAACCTACTACAGTTTTCTTTCCTCTCCCAGGAGCTCAGACCTTACCACCTCTCACCTGAAATATATTACAACTGCCCCCTAATTCTGGGCCATCTCCCCCAGATGGGTGGTTCTCAACTTGTGGGTCATGACCCCACAGGGGTGACATCAGATACTTACATTGGGATCAGTAGCGTAATTACAGCTGTGAAGTTTCAATAGAAATATAAGATTGGTGGCCACCACAACATGAGGACTTGCATTAATGCAGCATTAGGAAGGTTCAGAACCACTGCTCTAAGAAACACCCCTCTCCCATGCAAAAACTCACCTGGGAGAACCAAACTAAGGCCCCCACCCGGTATCATCACCCCACCCTACCTCTTCTATATTTTCACCTCTCATTTCCCAAGAAGACCCACTATGTACAGGTTCTGGCTTCCAAAAAACACACCCTACAATGATGCCTTTTGTTTGTTTGGTTTGGTTTGGATTTTAAGACAGGGTTTCTCTGTAGTTTTGGAGCCTGTCCTGGAACTAGCTCTTGTAGACCAGGCTGGCCTCGAACTCAAGAGATTTGCCTGCCGCTGCCTGCTTCTGCCTCCCGAGTGCTGGAATTAAAAGACACACATGCCACCATCGCCTGGCTTCCTACAATGACGTCTTACAGTCGTGAGAGTATATGCACACACTGACACACAAGCCCCGTTACAGCCTACAGTCATCCCATCCTGCTTCATACTTCTGCCCCCTGTTTCACCTTAAATGCTTACTTCCTAGATTAAAGACCTCCCCCAAATTCTCAAGGCAAAAGTCCCATGGGGGAAAATGATGAAAACTCACATCCACTTCCTCCAGCAGCTCAGACCAAAGATCACTGCACCCTTAACCTCAAACTCCTTTCCCACTCAGCTTGCTCTCTTACCCCATCTCTGAGCACAAGACACTGGTTAGCTATGTGGGGGAGAACCTGGAACAGTGAAGTCTCTTTCCCAAGGGAGTCTATAAGGAAAATAGATGTGGTGGTGGGATTGGGATCAAGTGACGTGCCCCAGGATTCACTCGCCTGCAGAACAGGATGACATTGTGTACAAAAAAGGAAGGGGCAAGTGTCGAAGGGCAGGAATAGCTGAACCATGGTGTGAGCAGTACAGCAAGATGGCTGCACGGACCACCAGCTCCACTGCACAACACAGGAACTCTCGACTCAGGTTTGGGGTTAAAACTGGACCCTGGCATAGGCCAGTTCTCTAAAGACAACAACAGGAGGCTAGGCTGCCCCAGGCTAAGTGGGGTTTTCTGAAGCCACTGGTGGGCCTGAAGACAGGCTCAGGGATGTTCAGGGGAAATCACAGAAGGGCTGGACTTCTAAATGCTGTCTGCTAGAAATAATGTGAAAACCAGACTGCCTTCTGACTGCCAGATGGGAGGTACTGGCCACATACTAAGCTGGAGATGTGCACCTGCAGCCTGTACCCAAAGTGGTCCTGGTAAAGAAGAGACATCATGGCATGGGGCTCGGGGTTCTCAAAGTGGGACCCAGGAGCAATCACTCAGACACTTGTTAAAATGCACTCTCAAGGATCCCACCAGAACTGTTGAGTCACAAGTATCAGGGAATGAGCCAGAACAAGAAACACGATGGGCAGAGGGGCTGTTTAAAGGCTGTCTTCCAGTCATGGCATGGCCACTGTACTCGTGAACTCACACACGAGACCTGTACAAGATCAAGCCAGTCAATAATCCTAGCATGGGAGTGAGGGACTCATGAAGCGCCACCCCTAGCTGAGAAGCTACTGGCAACTGAGAGCTGTTGAGGCTGGGGTGGCCCCTGGTAGTTTGCCCATGCCCACACAGGCAGCACTAACCGGAATCAGGAGACGATTTCTTAAAATAGAGATTAAGGTAAGAGCAGCTGTTGTTGGGGAGGAAGATACAGAGGGAGACTGGGAAGTTATGAGTGGATTTCATCAAGATACAATAGTATATATGGAGGCTTGAGAAATGGCTCAGAGGTTAAGAGCACTGGCTGCTCTTCCAGAGGTCCTGAGTTCAATTCCCAGCAACCACATGGTGGCTCAAAACCAACTATGGTGCCTTCTGTCATGCAGGCGCGCATGCAAGCAGAATACTGTATACATAGTAAATAACTAAATCTTTTTAAAAAAAGTATGTATGTATAAAACTGTCAAAGAAAAAATGTGCAGCTGTTTTTTTTGTTTATTTGTTTTTTAAAGAAATTGCAGAGGAGGGGGCTGAAGATGGACATAGCTCCCTGGATGGAACTGCTTGTTTATCATGTACCAAGTACTGGGTTCAATTTCCAGTACTGCATAAAACTACAAGGTCCATACCTGTAGTCCCCACACTTGGGAGGTAGAAGCAGGAGAGTCAGAAATTCAATCCTAGCACTCCAGGAGGCATAGGCAAGCGAATCTCAGTTTGAGGCCAGCCTGGTCTACAGAGTGAGTTCCAGGACAGACAGGGCTACACAGAGAAACCCTGTCTTGAAACCCCCCACACACAAAACAAAGAAAAGAAACTGAAGCCCATCCTTGGCTACCTAATAAGTTTAAGGTCAGCATTCTTTGAGCCTTGTCTCAGAAAATAAAATTGCAAGCCTTCTGGTAATGTTTTAGCCAGCCTTCCAGGGACACTCAGTGCTGCTGTTGCTAGCTAGTCTGCTGCCTTGCAACCACTCCCTTGCTGCCCCCTTTCCTCCTGATAGAAGGAACATCTGGTAACTTCCTCCCTTGTCTCCCAAGACAGACAACTCTTAAAAGATCAAAGCTATGTATAAGAGGAAAACCAGCCCAGAGAGAGTTTCTTAAAAAACTTCATCCCCTTCCACCATACAACCCAGTTTACAAGACCAGGGCCCTGCAGCCCCTCCAGCGTTCTCTCCATCCCAGCCCTAGATTTTACCTGCAGTCCTCTAAAGCATCAGACACTTCTCCAGCTACCCACAATCACTACTGGCTCCAGTTCAACAATGGTCCTGCCTCGGGGGTGCCCTCCAGAAGCCCCCATTTAACACCAGACCCCATCGCAAGGTGGCCTCTGTCACAGTCACAGTCCTCAATACAGGCATGCACAGGACATGAGAGCTAAGACCCATGGGAAATATCTGGTTAACAATGAAGCCAAGTATTAGACACACTTGAAGTTTCAGTACCATTACTAAGCACTTCAAAGTCTTAACTTTAACAGAGAAAAAAAAATGTTTACTGTAATTTTGAAAGCCACCAAAAAAAAAAACAACAACAACAAAAAAAAAAAAACTTAGGGAGCAGGTTGAACCACTATCAGTAGGACAAAGAAAGTCCGCCCCCTCGGGGGTGGTCTTCTGCAACAATGGTGAGCGGGGGTCCAGTGCAGTGGGCTGCAAACATCTGGAAAGCTTTCTGGTAACTTTCAGATGTAAAAGCTCCAGGTCCTGCCAGTGGGCAACCAAACCAAGCTTGACCACTCCGAAGCTGCAAGAGCCTCTTTCCAAAAACATCAACCACAAGCCTCAACCACACTTGCTCTCATAAGGACATCTTTTTCCGCCCCCTTGCTGGGTGTGCAGTCACAAGGGCTTCCAGCTCGCTGTCAACCAAGTGTGGCATCTTGGGTGCTTGGGAAGAAGTCCTAGAGCGCAAGCTTTCAAAGTGTGTGCTCACACCGTTCCAGGGAGCACTAGACTGCTTCACACTGCACGCCCCATCCATCCTGGACAAAGCAGGAGAGGTTGACCCCAGGGAGAAAATTAAAGGAGAACATCCCCCTAACTCATCTCTCCCATTAAATAAGAAAGAAGCCTTGCCAAGCACCAGCTGACAGGCAGAAAGCGTCCCCCTGTTTGGAGATCCAGTCTCCACCATCCCAGGCAAAAGTTTGAGCTTCCAAGAAGAATGTGGGGGAGAACCCAGAGCAGGGGCCTGACAGCCAAGCAACCCTGCCCTAAGGATCTGAGATCTCTCACTGGGCCTCAGATTTAATCAAAACACTGCCTCCCCTAGAAGTAGACAGAGCAAGTGGTTTATGGGGGAAGGGAGGGCAACTCAGGAGTGTGAAGAGGAGTAAAGGGGCCCTGGCTGCAATTAACTCTTGCTAAGAAGCAGGGGAGACTAGATGCTTTGATTGGCAGGGGGTTGCCACAAAGGCCTCTCGTCCCTGAGCTAGTACTATAGGGATGGAGTCAGGGGAGAGGATGGGGTGGGCAGAGATCGGTCTCCTTTTAGCAGACCTCCTCCGGAGCTGGGGAGAGGACGTAGGAAGTGCCAGGTCGGTGAGTTCTCTGGGAGGATGGACATTTAGACCGGAAAAGCCTGCGTGGGGGTTCCCAATACCGCTCCAGTACAACAGTCCGCTTGGCTTCAGAAACCTGGCACGCAGAGTGCGAGGTTCAGAACCATTTACATATACACATTCAAGAAAAACTATAACCCAGAAAGTCCCTTTTCTGCTCTGGATCTCAATTCCCCTCTATATCTACAAGGGGGACCGCCACAAAACCCTGGGGTAAACGAGCAAATTCCCTTTTAGGCCCGCCGAAGCTGACTTTACTGGGGGAGCCGGAAGGGCTGGCTGGGTCTGTCTTCTGGGTAAAGCTAGGCGGGGTGCTCTCGCTCAGGCTGTGGGCTCGGTAAGGAGGCGTTTAGGTAGCAGAAGCCAAAGAGACGGAGTCAGACCAGAGTGCGCGACGTAGCCTAGACTCCAGGATGCCAGAGCAAAGTTGACTCGTAGGGCTTGGTTAACGTGGAAGTGCCTCAGCTTCCCGTGCCCATCATTAGCTTCGGGTCTTACCTTTTCTTTCTGGCCGGCTCCGGTCTCCTCGGAGGCACACTTGTTGAGCAGCTTTTTGCCTCCGCAGGTCGTCGGGCTCCAGGTGCGGCCGCCGGAGCACACGCCTCCCGGGGGATCTCCCGCAGCACCCGCACTCTCCACTTTGATAAGCCGGTGCTTAGGGGAGATGTAGCGCACCTCGGCTGGCGTGGCGGGCCGCCGCTCGCTGCTGCTGCGGTAGAGGTGCGGGGAACCGGAGGATGAGGACGCGGCGGCGCCCGCCCCCGACGCCGCGCAGCAGCAACCCGCAGAGCCCGACGCCGCCGAGAACGCTCTTTGGCTCCCGCCGGGCTCCCCGCCGCCGCCGCCGCAGTAGTCCAGGCGGCACATGGCGCGCAGTTTACGCAGCGACGAGCCCGGCCCGTTGTATGGGTCCTCAAAGTCGCGCTCCTTCTGTGCGCGGTAGGCGCGGATGAGGTCACTCGTGCTGCCGCTGTCGTCGGGCAGAGAGCCCGACGAGGCCGAGAAGCAGGCGGCGGCCGACCCGCAGGACGCCGAGGAAGCCGAGCAGGCCTGCGGCACGGCCTGTGGGGGCTGCTCGCGCCGCTCGCCCCGGCGCCGTTGCTCGCGGTAGTCGGGCCTCGGCGGCTGCGGCGGACTCTTGGTCTTGCTGTTGCCCAAGCTGAAGTACTTGTTCAGCCACTTGGCCATGACGAGAGGCCGCCTAGGGCCGCGGCGCGCGAGCCCCGTCCGCCGCCGCGGCCATTCGGGGGGCAGCGCTGCCGCCCAGTCCCGCAACGCCCCGGCCCCGGTGGGGGGCGTGCGGGGTTCCCGTAGCCAAGTTCAAGTTCTCGCAGCCGCCGCCTCCTGCTGGCCGCCGCCCGACTCCGGCCGCTGCCGCACAGCCCTCCACCCGCGCTGCGCTCCGCCCGAGCTTCGGATCTCGCGCCCCTCACGGGCGCGTCTCATAGGGTCCCCGGCCTCAAAGAGCGGAAGGCCGGGCGCCCCCCGCCGCTCACGCCCGCACCGAGCCCGCCCCCCCGCGGAGCGCGCCCCTGCCCCGTGCGAGCCGCGACCGGCTGCGGGCTTCTCCAGTACGCCGGGGCAAGCCCGGCCCCGCCGTGGGTCGGAGAGCAAGCGAGCGACGGAGAGAGGCGGCCCGCGCCCGGCGGAGCCCGCGCGCCCCTGCCCGTCCCGGCGGCGCCTACTGCAGCCGCTGCCTCTGCCGCCGCCTCCCGAGCCGCCGCGTGTGTGACACTCGGCCGCCAGAGCCCGCCCTGCGCCGCGGCTCGGCCCCGTAGGCCCCGCCCCTTTCACAGAGGCTCCGCCCCCGAGTGCGGCCGGGAACAACCCTCCCTCCCCCCGCAGCACGAGCCACCTCCCGCGGCCGCCTGGGCGCCAGCACCCGGGTCGTGCCCGAGGGATCCCGTGTCCTGCCACTTGGCCGGCCCTGCCTTCCTCCAACTGAGACTGTGGCTCTCCGAGGCCAAAGCTGTCTATGCAATTCCCGAGGACCCGGGACCCGTGCACCCCAGGAAAAGATGCCCAGCGTTGGGGTAGTCGGCTGAGTAGACCAACGCACGGTCTCTCTAGTTGACAGAGAGGACCGTGCGGAGGAGATGCTCTTAACGAAAGAGTGTGAGTCCCTTTTCTTTTTAAAGGGACAGAGACTCCGGTTCAGTTTTCCCGGCGCCGGGTCTTCGAAAGACTCTTTATGCTAATGAGCGTATTAGCAATCCAGATGACGGATGCAGACGCGATAGGCGGCTGGGAACCGGCGGGGCACCAATCCGAGAGCAAGGCTAAGGGGAGGTCGAAATGTTTGCTTACCTTTTCACCTTGCAGGAAGTGGGGCTTTAACCCTGTTCACTGCCAACCTAGTGGAACCAGCTATGTAAACATTTAACGCTTAAGGTTGCAGGAGCTGGTGAGGCTCTATTTGATCCAGAGACGACTTTACAGATGGAGAAACTGAGTCCCCGAGGTAGATCACACAGATGGACTTAGATACCAGCCCTGGGTTCTGGTGGCTCCATAATGATGTGACTTAATGTGGTTATTACCCAAATGTGAGGAACCGAGACCAAAGGTAACTTTCCTTGGGGTCTACCAAAATGCTTACCTGAAAATAAGACACCTGCCTTGTAAACCTTAATTCTATTTGCAATTTGGCTGGGCACCCCCTCTCCCCATATAGCTTAGGGCTAAGATGTGCGTACCTGGGAGCTGAGACATTCCTTAAGAGTGCTGGTTTGCCAAAGTAGCACTCTGTACCCATAATTTCCATCTGTCATCTGGACATTATGCGTTTGGCACACTGTTTGTCCAGTGTCTTGTAGGAGTAGTCATCTATTAAGTAGGCAGCAAGTCCAGGAAGGTGCTGGAGCTAGAGATCAGGCTCCCATCCTTAGACTGCAGGACCTGGTGGGCCACAGTGTCATCTCTTCCAGGCTCTCCCTGTGACCTTCCCAGACCACAGTGAAGAACAGTCAGGCCCAGCTCTCAGAAGGCTGTGTTCCACCTCAGTCATTCATGCACACTCAAGATATTTGCCTCTCTCGTTCCCTATGAGCACTTGAATTTCCTAAACCCCACTATGTTACCCCCATCCCAACAATCTCAGAAAACACTGCCATTTACTTCTTACCTGAGACCTATTCATTTAGCATAGGAAATAGTCCTAAAGTGTGCACACACCACAAGGCTGCCCATATGGTGTCTGGAGCATAGGCAGAGGCCCCAGAAGTTGATGCTTAGATGTTTATTTTGGGTATTCCTAGACTTAAATGTCTCAAATTACCATTTCAATCCTTGCTCTGCTGCAAAATCACTTAATCATCCTGCATGGACAGAGGCCCCAATTAAGGAAAAAAACACACACACACACACCCCAAAGGCCAGGACATTGTCATCTGAAGCCCCACCTCCATTCAGCTCCCCCCCCCTTCAGCTTCTAGGTTCAGGAAGGAAAAGAGGCCAGATCCTGGCAATACGCCAGGACACCTGGGCCAAGACAGTCTGCCCCAGTATCTGGATGTCTGTTCCCTGTCCCCTGCATGTGGGCTGCACGTGGCAGCATTATTATCTTTGCTTTTCTGAAGGTTTAGGAAGAGAAGTTGTATTTCACAACTTATTTTTCACATTGTGCTCTCAGCTGGCCATGGAGTCAGAGATGCTTTCCCCTGTAATGCTTCTTCTGGGCTATAATTTGCAAGCCAGAATTATTGTAATGCTATAGTATTATGCCAAGAACTTCCAGAGTCCCTGTGTAACTGCCCTGCTCCTAAACACTGTATATAATTAACCGCAGTCAGTACCCCTGCAATCTGGATGTTATTCCTGGTTTACAGATGGGGTGGCTGGCCTAAAGTGGTATTTACTTGATACAAGCAAAAAGTCTATGGGTGTTCTCCTTGGGAACATATAGTGACACACCTTCAGCGGTGAAGTCAGAACTAACAATTCCCTCCCTCCCCCCCCCAAAAAAAAAACAAGAAAATATTAAGAAAGATAGTGGAGAAGCCTCATGCCCAGTGTTCCTGGGAGCCAGATGCTTGCCGGAAAATCATCAGAGCACCAAGGAGATGGACACATTCTCTTTTCAGTTTCAGTTACACGGTGATACAGCGGAGAAACTAGGACCAGTGACAGACAGAAACGGAGTCAAGAGGCACAGGTGTGCAATAAGCATTTGCTTGACACCACAAACCCAGCCCTGTGTAATGTTGTAAATAAAGTATGCCTATCTCTCTTGGATTTTCTTTTTTCAGGTGCTGGAGATCCAACACAGGACTTTACACTCACTAGGTGAGGGCTCTACTACCAACCTTTACTCCTAACTCCTGCTTTACACTCATGCTGTTTACGTTCCTCCTCCCTACCCTTCCTCAATTTTCCTATGAAGGTGGGTGGTGTGTTTAGAGAGCTATGTTTCTGTTTCTTGTAGGCGGAAGTTTCTGTCCCACAAGCTGCTCCCAAGTAACCACACAGAGGTTTAATATTAATTATAAATGCTTGGCCAATAGCTCAACTCTTACATTTAAATTAAGCCATATTTCTTATCTATGCTTTGCCACATGTCATGGTACTTTTTCTTAGTACCTGTCCATCTTGCTTCTCTCTGTGTCTGCTCACAATTCCTCAGACTCTGCCCTTCTTCTTCCCAGCATTCTCAGTTTGGCTTTTCTGCCTAACCTTATCCTGTTCAGCTATTGGTCAGCCAGCTTCTTTATTAAACCAATCATAATGACATATAGTTACACAGTGTAAAGTAATATTCCACAGCATTTCCTCCTTTTTTGTCTAAATAAAAAAGGATGGTTTTAACGTTAACATAGTAAAATTATATACAACAAAACAGTTATCAAATAAGAACTACAGTTACAATATCTATTCCATTTATATTTGACAAAATCCGAGAAAAATACTCTATTACTTATCTAAAGTTTTATACCTAATTTACTTTTTATCATAACTAAGGAAAACTTTAAGTCTAATTATTTAATCTTTAACTCCATCAAAGACCCCAGAATGGTATAATATTACCTAATGACAGAGTTGTCTGACTGCCTGGACAGTCACCCAAAGTTTTTTTGTAACCTTGAGACATCTAACTTTGGCCTACGGGCCTAGAATATCTGACAGACTTTTATGAGAAGCAAGGGATTTTGAAGGATTGTTCTACCTTGTCTTGACAAAGTTTGGCAGTTGCTTTCTTTTGCATCCTGCTGGTCCAGTTTGGTCAATATACTGTCAGCAATTGAGGTGAGGGCATTTTCTTTTCTTGAATGGCTAACCTTTGCCTGCCATAAAGAAAGCAAACTCCATACAGAGGTTCTTCAATGCCCATTATCTTCTTATGAAGTAAATGGGTGCTGTCAGGAACAGACATGCCTCACTGTCATGAAAAGTCTTAGGTTATTAAACATGTTAAATATCATATACTATAGGTCTTTGAATGTTTGAATGCCATCTATCTATCTAAATATATCTGTGTATGACCTTCAAAACATACCTAACATGACTTTAAGTTTGACTATTATAGATCACTATTAATTTTGTATTTCTTAATTACATTACATTTTTAAATGAGTTGCATAAGCACAATACCCCAAACAAGAGTAGAAACATACATATAGGATAGTAAAAATAACTTTAAATTTGTATCAACAAACCAAAATCCATACCAATGTAAAATATTTTGAGATTAATAGTTGTCTTTTGGATTAAAGTAGATTCAATAGTCTACATTTTTATCTTATCATTTCTATATCCTCCCCTTTTCTTTTCAGAACAATATCCCTAAGTCTGATCTTCTTTGTCCAAATTTTTTTCTGGCCATTACCAGCAGCAACTTGTAACCAACCCCCCTAAACAATAGCAAATATCTGAAATCCACCTTTTGGGAAAGTGGACATTGTTTTCTCTAGACTGCTTTCTATTGTTTGTGGATGCTCATATATGTGGGAGAAAGAAGGTTAGGTCAGTGAGATACCATGTAGCTGCCCTCAGGAGACAGGCATGCCGGAACCTTGCTAGTAAGCCACACCCACGTGGCAATACACAGATTAATAGAAATGGGTTAATTTAATATGTAAGAGCTAGCCTTACATATTAAACCTTGAACCTTGAGAAAATCAGAATAACTAAGTCTTGACTGGAGGAGTCTGTGAAGCTGGATCATCTCAGCCAGCAGCCTTGAAGCTGTTTTGGATGCAGAATTCTGAGGCAACTGTAACAAAGGCATTTTGAGATGCTGGATCACCTGGACCATCTGTTTTCATTGGTATCTAATCTCCTTGTTCTGAAAATGCACAGACTTTCAAAGCTAACATATGTATTTTGTATTAATACAAGTATATACTATACATTGTACACAAGTAGGCCAAAGATGATTTTTTTGTTTTATGTTTGAGCAGGTAAAATATATGTTACATGTCTTGCAGTTTTTGTAGGCTTATTTATGTCTATAGCCAGAATTTCAGGAGGTCTTCTTTGATCAAACATGGTCATCTTTAACCTTGAACAAATCGACAGCCTCTCATTTCCTGTGGAAATAAAAGCATAACCTCTTCCTCAAAGTAACTTATTTTTTAATTCCATTTTGAAGTCAAGACATTTTTAAAATACATAGGTTGGTTTATGTTATCAGAGATTGCTTATTTGTTCCTGGCTGCCTACACACAGGAAATGTATTAATTAAATCACTGTTTGGTCTATTAGTTCTAGCTTCTTATTGGCTAGGTCTTACATATTAAATTAACCCATTTCTATTAATCTGTGTATTGCCACGTGGGTGTGGCTTACTGGCAAGGTTCCGGCATGCCTGTCTCCTGAGGGCAGCTACATGGTATCTCACTGACCTAACCTTTCTCCCAGCATTCAGTTTAGTTTTCCTGCCTAGCTCTACTCTGCCCTATCAAAGGCCAAAGTAGCTTCTTTATTCATTAACCAATAAAAGCAACACATATACAGAAGGACTTCCCACATCAGGTTTAATCCAGCAGTTTTCATAATCCAATGTGTTTTATCAGCTGTGGTTCCTTCACTTGTAGTCAGAAAAATCTAAAGACAACATGACAACGAACAGAATCCAGACTCTGTGATTTCCCATCTTTATGTGGCTTTTTTTTCTTTTTCGTTACTTTACTTCCTTTTTAAGGATTTTATTATTTTAAAACTATATTTTTTTATCTATGACTGTATATACTCTTTCTTTTCTCTCTCCTAAGCCTATGTATA
>JAQHUG010000048.1:5907321-5919282 GCA_028555095.1 Dicrostonyx torquatus
TCCAGCAAACCTCAGACATGAGAGGCAGTCCTCAGACTGCACTGAGCTCCTGTCTCCTGCCGCCTTATATCCTCTCTCCACCCAGCCATATCACTCCTGTCTCCACCTCCCTAGTGCTGGGATTAAAGGCGTGGGGTTCTAAGTGCTGGGATCACCTTTGTGTGAACTCACTTTCTCTTTTAGACAGAATCAATCTTATGTAGCCTAGGGCGGCCTTGAACTAACAGAGATCCCTCTGCCTCTGTCTCCCAAGTCCTGGAAGGTATGTGCCACTACTCCCTGGCCTCAAGTGGCTTAGTTCTGCACTCTGATCTTCAGTCAAACTTTATTTGTGAAAACACAAACAAAATATCACTAATAGTTGACTCTCCAATCTTTGCTGTTTGTGGCAGAGTCTCATATAGCCCAGGCTAGCTTCATACTCAAAAATCCATTATGTAGCTGAGGCTAACCTCAAATTTCTGATCTTCCTGCCTCCATCTCCCAAGTGTTAGGATTACAGCTGTGTACTATCACACTTGCACATCTCTCTTTTCTCTCTTTTAAGGAGACAGGGTCTTGCTATTTAGCCCTGGTTAACCTGGAACTCCCTATGTGGATCAAGCCGGCTATGAACTTGAAGCAACCCCCCTGCTTTAGCTTCCCAAGTACTGGAATTGCAGGTGTGCACCACCGTGCTCAGATAATTTATCAAGTATTTCCATCTATTTCCTGTTTGTATACCAGGCCTCAGGGACACTAGGACAATTCAAATATCATTTGTGTCTCTTCCCAGTAACTGATACAAGGCAAGGTAAGGGCAGAACAGGGGAACAGTTAGAGAAAGAGCTATGATTCTATGGAGAAGACCATGGTAGAGAGAGAATTCTCTGAGAAGATATCTAGGAGAACCCTTGAAGAATGAGTGACATATTAACTAATTTTATTTTATTATTTTTGACATACATATAGATGTATATCAATAATAATAAATACATAAGAGAGAGAGAGAGAAGGGGGGACATAATGTAGTTCAGGCTGGCCTCAAACTCCTTATCCTGAGGATGTCTCTGAACTGTTTCTTCCTGCCTCTCTTTCTCAAGTGTCTCAAGGGTGCCACTATAGGTGATCCAGCTTCTCCTCACTGTCTCCGAAAATGGCCCTTCTTGGAGACTCTTCAAGTCTCACAGATGGAAGATTTGTTAAATGTGGAACCAATCATCTTTCTCTCTGTCTTACCTCACACAGGGCTTCTATAATGGCTCTTGAGAGGTGAAGGCAGGAGGATCAAGAGTTCAAGGTCATTTCTGCCTATAAATTGAGTTCAAGGCCTATCTGGACTACTTGAGACCTGAGTCTCAAAACAAAACAAAACAAAACCAAAAAGAGGCAAGGGAATTCCAGACAGAAGATCCAGCATTAGCAAAAGCAGAGAAGCAGGACATGGGGGAAGTCACTGGGGCAATAGTGGGGGTCTAGTGTGAGAATTCTAAGTGTCTGAGGCCTTGTGAGGGCTGATAATGTGGATAAAAAGTACAAGAGGAGGAGCTGGAGCAGTGGCACAGTGGTTAAAGCACTGGCTGCTCTTCCAGAGGGCCTGGGTTCAATTCCCAGTACCCACACGGTGGTTCACAACCAACTGTAATTCCAGTTCCAGGGGATCTGACGCCCTCTTCTGGCCTCCACAGGCGCCAAGCACATACATGGTGTACAGACAAACATGCACATAAAATGCAATAAAAAAAAAACTAAAACAAAAAAAAGTACAAGATGAGCTTTCCGTCAGGAAAAGCTCTGCCTCCAGACTAAGAAAAATGGAACTTCATTTGTTAATTGGGGGGACTGGCAGGGGTAGGATGGTGGGGGGTGAGAGGGCAGGGGGTGGGGGATCACTCATGATCATTGCTAAAATAAGGAAATTACTTAATTTTTTTTCCTGCTTTTTGCAAAGATCTGGTGGGGAGCAGCATGCAGGATGTACTCCATGGGGGCGAGCCATAAGGTAGGCAGAGCAGTCTCTTGTCTGCTTTTCTTATTCTGCTATTGCATTTGCCTGTGCATCCCTTTAAATATTAAAGAAAGCATGGTGTTGGGATGATATCTAGTACCAGAAAATACTCCATCTCTTCTGTTGAATGAATAAATAACACTGTAGCGGAAGAACTTTAAGTAATGGACTCTGAATGACTCCCAGATTGTTGGCTTGGGCTGCTCCTTAAACAGCAACCAGCCCATGCCCAGTGACAGGTAATACTGGAGGAAAGCTAAAGGAGTTAACTTAAGAGAAAGGGAGGCTAAGTTGGCTTTTAGCCACTCGTGTATTTGTTACTTTTCTATTGCTGTGCTAAAACACCGTGACCAAGGCAACTTACAGAAGGAGTGGTTTGTTTTAACTTATGATTCCCGAGGGGTAAGAGTCGCTGAGGAGGAGAGGAGGCATGGCAGCAGGAATGGGAAGCTGAGAGCTCACGTCTTGAACCACGAGCTTGCAGCAGAGAGCAGACCAAATTAGGCAAGGCTTTTGACTCTCAAGCCTGCTGCCAGTGATGTGCTTCCTCCTGTGAGGCCTCATCACCCCAGTCTCCCCAAACCAGCACCACCAACTGGAGACTAGTGTTCAGATGTCCAAGACTGTGGAAGGACAAATCGTCACAACTGCACAATAAACACCTGAAGTTTAGTGTAACAAGTCTTTCTCTTCCCGCCAGCCAGCTCCCAAATAACGACACAGAAACTTCTTAGGAGATCTCGGCCTATAGCTTAGGCTTGTTCCTAACTAGTTTTTGTAACTTAAATTAACCCATTTTTTTATTAGTATGCATTCTACCACATGGCTTATACCTCTCTCCCATTCTGTGTGTCCAACTTGTTCTTGATGGAGTCTACCTCGGTGCCTTGATTCTCCTTCCCAGTCTCTTTCTCCCTGCTCAGAAGTCCCGCCTATACCTCCTGCCTAGTTATTGGTTGTTCAGGTTTTTATTACGCCAATCACAGCAATACTTCACACCATATACAAATATCCCACAACAGTTTAGGGCCTGAATCTGGGCTGGATGCATAGATCCAAGACAACTGCCCAGCCTCCTTGACCCTTTCCTTCCTACTCATGCAGCCCACAGGAGGTGGTGGTGGCACATGCCTTTAATCCTAGCACTCAGAGACAGAGACACACAGACCTCTGAGTTTGAGGCCAGCCTGATCTTCAGAAAGAGTTTCAGGACAGCCGGGGCTACACAGAGAAACCTTATCTCAAAAAAACTAAAACAAATAAACAAACAAGCCCTACTTATGCAACCCATTCACGTGGGAGTCTCTTGCCTGGGTCACTACAGAAGTTTTCCTACTTCTGTCTCAACCCAGCAGCCTCCATCCTGTAATATTAATGTAAGTTTGCTGGTGTTCCTTCTGTGCAAATCCCATTCATCCCTCCCGCCCCCCACACACACTTAATTCCATTCTCCAGGTGGTAAATGCCAAAATCTTTGTTTTGTTTTGTTTTTTGCTTTTGTTTTTCGAGACCAGGTTTCTCTGTGTGGCTTTGGAGCCTGTCCTAGAACTTGCTCTGTATATGAGGCTGGTCTCAAGGTCACAGAAATCCTCCTGCCTCTGCCTCCCAAGTGCTGGGATAAGTGTGCCACCACTGCCTGGCCACCAAAATCTTTACAGTGGCTTACGAGTTTTCACATGACTGAGCTTCTGCCCTCATAATATGTTCTCCTTTCTGCCCCAGCCAGGGTGCTGCTCTGCTGCCTGACCCTTCCTCTACTTAGACTGTTTTCCCAGCACACAGGCACAGCTCCATGCTCACCCCTGGTGCCCTTTCGGTCTTAAATGTCGCATGCTCAGTGAGGCCTTCCCTAAGAGCTTTATTTACAAGTGCAGTCCCAACACTCGATGTCCTGCGTCCTTGTTTTAGTTGTCTGAGTGTAGCTCACCCCATTTCACCCACTGCATATTTACTTATTTTTCTTATTTACTTTTTATCTTGCCCTGCTACGGTTAGAGGATCTTTGCCCTTCTGTTCACTGTCATTTCCAGAATAGTGCCTGACATGTGGCAAGTAGGCAAACATTTTCTGTTTGTTGGGTGGATGTGTGCAGTAGAGATCACAGAAGGCAGAAGGACTATAATTTGGCATTTCTATCTGCTTCCATCTCCTAGTGGCCAATCCTGGCTTGGAGGTGGTCACGTCAAACTTGACATATTGGGGGGATAAGGAAGATATATTTAAGATACATGACATGATGTCATTATTTTCTCTCTACCACTAAACTGTATGCCTAGTCCTATTTTTATTTTACATTTTAAGGCAAAGTTTTACTAAGCTGTCAAGGCAGGCCTTGGACTTGTAATCCTCCTGCTTTTTGTGTTAACAGTTTTTTTCTGAGATTGAAACATTCCATCCTGCAGGAAAGTAAACCGCTCAAAATAGCTTCAGGAAGTCCCTGAAATTGACTAGATTCACTAGGCCTCTCCGTGCCGGAATAAGCAATAAAAGCTGGGAATTCCCCATCAAAGGGAAGGTAGCTGAGCTGCAGAGACTTGCAGAGGTGAAAAGCTGCAAAGAAGACCCTAAAGCCTGCTTAGCTGCCTGGAAGAGGTTTAGACCAACTGAGACACCCAGAAAGGACACTCTCCAACCTGCTGAGCTGCCTGCAAGCCACATGCTCAGGGGGGCTCCAGGTTCCCAGCTTCCATAAGCTGTCACTCATGCTGGGGTAGGCTTTGGTGATGCAGCTCTCTCTGAGTCATTTCTGCTCCTGTTAGTAACCCCTCAGCCCTGTTTCTGTAAGTAACCCCAATAAAACACCAAATTGTGTTTTGGCGGTGTCTGTAATTTGGTGTGTGATGAGTTCCCTATCTGGGGTAAAAAGACATCTGTCGCATCTCCCTGGGAAAAGTTTTATAGCACATCAGCCTTCCAAATAACTGGGGTATGGACCTGCACCAGACAGCACCTACACCCTGGTCTACTAGCAACCTTCCCATCTTAGCTATAGTACTCACTGTACAGTAGATCCCCTGGGCTTACTCATCATGTGTAGTTACAGATTCTCTCACCATTGCTCCATCCTCCTTGTTGTTTCCATGTTATTTTACTTAAAATATTTTTTTCACAAAAATGTGAGAGCATATAATATTTTGTGTCTATAATGTTCTCCTGATTCATCTGTATTGTAATAGCTGGCAAGATCTCTATGTGTATTTCTCTGTATGCATGTTCCTGTGTGTACACATGTGTGTGGGCTGTGCCTGTGCTTGTGTGTGGTGCATGTAGAGGCAGGAGGTCCACAAGAGGTGTGTTTTTCAATCACTCTCCCTTTTATTTTTTGAAACAAGGTGTCTCACTGAGTCTGAAGCCAATTCAACTAAAGAGTCTGGTCAGCAAATACCAGGGATCATCCTGCCTTTGTCTCCTCAGCACTGGGGGTTTCGGGATGCACTGCCATGCCTGGCTTCTCCTGTGAATTGGGGGAATCCACAACTCAAGTCTTCAATGTTTCTATAGCAAGCACGTTAGAGCCTGAGCTCCCTGCCCTCCCATCTCTCTGAGACAGGGTCTGCATATGTATCTCTCTGGTTATCTAGAACATAATATTGTAGACCAGGCTGGCCTTCAACTCCTAGGCAATCCTCCTGCTCTGCCTCCTGGGTGCTTAGAGTATAGGCAGATGTTATCATACCTGACTTTTGTCTTGCTTTTTGGAGACAGGATCTCACGAGGCCCAGCCAAGTCTCAACCCTTGCTACATTGGCCTTGAACTCCTGATACCTCCTGAGACAGAACAGCTCATCCTGTGTCACATGTTCACGGTGACACACGCTCAGGCTATTTCCATATTGTGGCTTGTTGTGATCGGTGCTGCAGTGAGCACTGGAGTGCCGATGTCATCACTGAGTGATGGCATCATTTCATTTGTGTACACACCAGCAGAGGAATTGTGGATTTTATGTGTATAGGTTTGTATGCAGTACCTACAGAATTCAGAAGAGGGCATCAGATGCCCTGGAGTTGGAGTTACAGAGAGTTGTAAGCTACCATTTGGGTGCTGGGAATCAAACCAGGGTCTACTGAGCCATCTCTCCAGCCCCAGTAGTCCTTTTAAAAATAGACTGGGAAGTACCCTATCTGTTTTTCCATGACGGCTGCACCAATCTCATTCCCGTCAGCAGTTCAGAGCCCCCTTTCCTCACACCCTCTTCACCTATACTCGTGATTTCTTATCTTTCTGATCATAACCATCCAAACAGGTATGAAGTGATATCTTACTTTGATTTTAATTTGTGTTTCCGTGTTAATTAGTAATTTAAGTACCTTTTATTTTCTTTAAGATTTATTTATTTATTTATTATATACAGTTTTCTACCTGCATGTATGCCTACATGCCAGAAGAGGGCACCAGATCTCACTATAGATGGTTGTGAGCCACCATGTGGTTGCTGGGAATTGAACTCAGGACCTCTGGAAGAACAGGCAGCACTCTTAACCTCTGAGCCATCTCTCCAGCCCTTAAGTACCTCTTACTACTCACATTGGTCATTGTGTGTGTTTGGTGTGTGTGCACTATGTGTGCAGGTGCATATGTGTGTGTGTGCCTATGGAAGCCAGAGGTTGGCAGTGGGTCTCTTCCTCAATTGACCTCTACCTTATTTGTTTATCTGTTTACTGATTAAATAATTTTTTAAAATTTTTATTAATGTGTATGTGTGTTGCCCTGCATGTAAGTCTGTGCATCATGTGCACACCTGATACCTTCAGAAGCCAGGAGAGGGCATCAGATCCTCTGAAACTGGAATTGAAATTGTTACGAGCTGCCATGTAGGTGCTGGGAACCAAACCCAGGCTCTCTACAAGGGCAACAAGGCTCAAATGCATTTCCTCTGCCTCGGGCCTACCTTTTTATTTATCTATTTTTATTTGACAGAATCTCACTGTGTAGACTAAACTAGCCTTAAATTCAAAGACCTGCCAGGTTAAGGGCCTCCACCACCATACCCAGGCTTCCATGTTATTTTCTTTTTTTCTTTTTCTTTTTCTTTCTTTTTTTTTTTTTTTTGGTTTTTCGAGACAGGGTTTCTCTGTGGCTTTGGAGCCTGTCCTGGAACTAGCTCTTGTAGACCAGGCTGGTCTCGAACTCACAAAGATCCGCCTGTCTCTGCCTCCTGAGTGCTGGGATTAAAGGCGTGCGCTACCACTGCCCGGCCCACGTTATTTTCTAAAACAAAGTTTCTCACTAAACCTGAAACTCCCTGACCAGTGAGCTACTGAGGCCCCCCATCCCTTCTCTCCCGCACCTCTCTAGCACTGGAGTTACAGATGCACTCTAAACAGGCACCTGGCTCTTCCTTGAGGTCTGGGGATTTGAACTTGGGTCCTCCTGCTTGCATAGTAGGCACTGCCTTTTCATGTTTCCTCTGTGTAGCAGCTTAATTTTCAGTTTGATGTCATCTCTTTGGTTTTATGGTCTGAGTTTTTAGAGCAGTGGTTCTCAACCTTTCTAATGCTCAGACTCTTTAATACAGGTCCTGATGTTGTGGTAATCCCCAAAACCATAAAGTTATTTTCGCTGCTACTTCATAACTGTAATTTTTGTTACTGTTATGAATCATAATATAAATATTTTTGGAGATAGAAGTTTACTAAAGGGTTCGTGGCCACCAGTTGAGAACCGCCGTTTTAGAATGACATCCAGAGACCTCAATACCAAGGTCAGTGTTGATGACCTTTTCTCTTAAGCTTTTATAGTTTCTGGTTTTACATTTAGGTCTTTAATCTATTTTGAGTTGGGTTTTCTTTTCTGTGTGTGTGGTATAAGACAAGAGTCTAATTTTATTCTTCAGAACATAGATGTCGTCTTCCTCACACCCTTTATATACGCTGTCCTCTCTTCCACCGCGTATTCTTGATGCCCTTGCTGAGAGCCACTGTAGAGACTTGGGCGTATTTCCGCACTCTCCATTCTGTTCCCTGGTCGATGTGTCTGTTTTTTGTGCCAGTACCATACTGTTTTCCCTTGCTGTGTTTTTGAAGCAGATGTGTCTGTTCCCAGGTTCTGCTCTCAGACCCTGTCTCTTCAATGGAGAAAGCAGACTGTCACTCAGTCTCCTGGCCTCCGGAGGGGACTCTGGGAAGGCTGTGACTTCCAAGTAGCCCCTTCCACGGGAGTGCAGGTTCTGCCAGTTGCAAGCCCATCCCTAGCGATGTAACTGAGCCAGCCTCTTCTTCCACATCAGGTACAGCTAATCTTAGGAATCTCATTAGGAATCCAGAGATAATCCTCTATATCTAGATTAAAGGCTGTGTTTTGACCATTACTGTGCATTGAGCATCGAGCCGACAGCTTAATTGAGCTGTTTATGCCGCTACCTTGATCTCTTCCCAGAGAATTTACAGCTAATTCCAAGTGTCTCTGTGAATTGGGTGGGCCTCTCCCAACATGCTTTGCCTGTTGTTTGCCTATGCCAAATCCCACTTGTCCTTATGTTACCTAAATATGTGCTCTTGCTCACAGCCGTCTCTGGCCAGTGCCCCTTCCAGCCCACTCCCTCCATGGTCACATTGATGATACAGCCCTGAGAATGGCCGTGTCTCAAGACAGCATAAAAGGGGGCAGTGGAAGTGAAGACTGGGGTGCAGCAGAAAGGACATAAATCACTTTGACCCTTTTGAAGTCACCTCCAGGCAACTAAATGACAGCAACCCTCTATTGAAAAAGACTATGCAGCCCAGCACTAAGTATAATGGAAGGAAAGCATTCTAGGCTGGGCTCAACACTCCTGAGCCCTTACCTTGAACCTTATTCTGATTTCCTATGGGACTGCTGGACCTTAGTATTCCTATCTGTAAAATGGGAGCTGAAAGGCTGTTGTCTGTCTTTCTTTAGATTTATTTTGATTATTTTTAATTATGTGTATGCACATTCGTGCAGGTGTTCACAGCCAAAAGAGAGCATCGGATCCCCTAGAGCTAGAGGTATGGGCAGTTGTGAGCTGCCCATTGTGGATGCTGGGAACCAAATGGCTCTACTGTATGAGCAGTTTGCGCCCTTAACGGCTGAGCCATCTCTCCAGTCCAGACTTTTCATTCAGTGTTTCAGAGATGTCACAGGGTAACGGGGGCGGGGTGGGGGGGACTTAGAAAAACAGACAATAAAGGGCTGCCCTGAACTAGTTGGGGCATGCTTAGGGTCACCAAGCATTTGCTGTTTGTCTGAAATTCAGGTTTTACTGGGTGTTTTTATTTTTTCTTCTGACCCAACTCCAGGTCCACTCAGAGGGGTAGAAAAGACCTTGTCCCCCTCGCCAGTCTCTGCTGACTATAGAGACAAAAGCAGAGAATTTCAGTGCTGACTTATGGTCACCAATAGAGCTTGTAAAACACCCAGAACCAGTTACTTTGTTTCTGTGGGGTTTTTTTTTGTTTTGTTTTGTTTTGTTTTGTTTTGTTTTTTTGAGACAGACTTTCTCTGTTCAACAGGTCTGGCTGTCCTGGAACTCTAACAGTACACCAGGTTGGATTTAAATTCAGAGATCCGCCTGCTCCCCAGTGCTGGGAGTAAAGATCGGCGCCACCACTGCCAGAGCCAGTTTTAATCCAGACTATTAGATCGGAATTTGTACAGGTTATTTGAGGTGTGAAGTTTTGTTTGTTTGATTGATTTTGCTTTTTTGGTTTTTGTTTTTTGCCTCAGATAGGGTCTCATGTAGCCCAGGCTACCCTCAAAGTTACTATGTAGCCAAGGATGACCTTAAACTCTTGATCTTCTTTCATCATTGGTGGTGGCCCATGCCTTTAATCCCAGCACTCGGGAGGCAGAGGCAGGCGGATCTCTGTGAGTTCGAGACCAGCCTGGGCTACAAGAGCTAGTTCCAGGATAGGCTCCAAAGCTACAGAGAAACACTGTCTCAAAAAACCAAAAAAAAAAAAAAAAAAGAAAGGTTGAGATTGCAAACCTGCACCGCCATGCTTGGCTTCAGGACAGATCTGAAAACCAGTTGCTTCTCTCTCTTTCTTCCCAGTTCTCTCCACTCATTGTCTGCAGCTCTCCTCTCCTCTTTGTCTGTCTGTCTGTCTCTTTTGCTCTCTCTCTCTCTCCCCTCCTACTTTCTAAGCAAGTACGCATACAGTCAAGTTTGAAAACAAATGGGTCAGAATGCAAGAGGGTTTCCAATCTGAAGACCTTGGACTAGCACACTTCCTAACCTGAGGCTGATTGGAAAAGCACGTTTCTGAAGAGGTGTCCAGACCCTCAGAATTAGAACCTGGCGTCTAATGGTCTAATGATATATGCTGAAGCCTGAGAGTCAGTGGGCCCAAATATCTTAAAGGTTCCTTGTGCATAAATGGGGTTCTTTACTTAGGACCAGTTCCCAGAAGACTTGGAAAAGCAAATGACTGGTAGGGAGACATCTTTCTGAGCAAACTGCCTACCACCTAACAGCAGAAACTATGAGATTGCCAATCGGCAGGGCATAGCACATGCCTCTAATTCCAGCACTTAAACAGGGGCAAACAGATCTCTGTGAGTTCAAGGCCAGCCTGGTCTGTAGTGTATTCCATTCTCGTCAGAGCTGTAGTGAGACCCTATCTCAAACAAAAGGGAGCAGGGGCATCTCTGAGATTATAAATCCACTGAGAGCAAGTGGCTTTTCCCATTCCAAACATCAGTCTGATGCCAATCTTGAAGGTTACTATGGGCATCCAAGGCTTATTGAGACTAAGGGATAAGCAAAGTTGGGCCAGGAAAGAACAGGAGTAGGCCAGAATGGGTGGGTTCATGGATGTGGGCCTGGCAGTCTGGGGGCCAAGAAGTGAAAGTGTTGGGAAAGGAGCCAGGCAAAAAGGAGTTAGAGAGAATACAGTCCCAGGAAGTTGCGGGGCTAGGAGGCGGGATCAGACATTGCTTCTGTACTATTTCCAGTAAGCCCAGAGGAGGCCGGCAGCAGGCGGCTGTCAGAATGGGAAATGAAGGGCTAAATTTGCTCTAAGAAGTAAATGGGAATTGGAACAGAACAGCTTTGTTCTGCAGTTGGGACCGACACCCACAACTGTAGAAACTAGTGCTATCAGGTTTTCTTATATGAGGTCTCACCCACAGATGAATTAGTTGGGGGTACTAGGGGCCCAGACCGTGAACCTCCTGCTCCCTAGAGCTGTCTGGAGGGTAGGCAGTGGGGGCTTCACATGATTCATTTCTGTCCACTTCAGGAAGTCTCTCGGTGCCTGCCAAATGCTAGGCCCTGACTGATGGTGTGTGGGGTTGAATCCCAGTGAGAGATATCAAATCTTGGTTTCTAAATATGAGCTCTTACCTTGGGCCTCAATAAACCACAGTCCCAAGTATCCAGATGTTCTGCATGTAGAAGAGTACTTTTATCCTTATATAATCCTGCAGACTTTCTCTCCTATTCTTCCCCCACCCCCCACATCCTCCTGCTGAGCATCTGAGTAGCCTAGATATTAGACCCTCACCGCTTCCCACCCAAGGTTCCACATGAACAACTAAGAAGGTCTCCAGGAACAACAGCACACACCTATAATCTCGGCACTTGAGAGAGTCAGGAGGATCAAAGCTAGTCTGAGCTACACAGCAGATTAGAGGCAGAGTGGGCAGCATGAGCTCCTGTCTGAAAGAAAGAAGCGGAGAGATCCCAACCCAAAACATATAAACAAACAAGAAGGTATAAAGATTTTACACATGGGAAACCTGCGTTTACTTGTGAATGGCCTCATGTGCTAGGGTACAAGGAAGGCATCCTAAATTGAAGAGTTTAAGCTGTTTCTTCTCATTCCTAAACTAAGCGTGTGAGTTTCTGGAAAAGTCAAAAATACTAGTTTGAGACCTGCCTGGGGGCCGGGGGCTGAATGGAGCGTTAGCTGGCAGTTGAGAGCACTTGTTGATCTTGCAGTGGACTCCGGTTCGATTCCCAGCACCCATTCGGTGGTTCACAACATCTGTAATTTTAGTTCCAGGGGTTCCA
>JAQHUG010000048.1:5946342-5963855 GCA_028555095.1 Dicrostonyx torquatus
TTTTTTTTTTTTTTTCGAGACAGGGTTTCTCTGTGGCTTTGGAGCCTACGCTGGAACTAGCTCTTGTAGACCAAGCTGGTCTCGAACTCACAAAGATCCGCCTGCCTCTGCCTCCCAAGTGCTGGGATTAAAGGCGTGTGCCACCACCGCCCAGCTTAAACTCAGGTCTTTAGGCTTGGGGGCCAACACCTTTACCTGCTGAGCCATTTCGTTGGCTCAAATTAATGAATTTCAGTTGACATACTAAAAGTAGTAATATTTGTGTTATACTCCTTGCTATTCTGAGGTTGATGTAATTGTGGGAAAGCTAACAGGTAATTAATCTATCTGCAGCACCAGAAGCACTTCTGTGTGAGAACATTTTAGGACCAGCAGTTGCAAGCAGGTGATGAGGTGATGTACCCGTCAACAGTGGTTGCCGTGCTGTAAGAGATGGATGAGAACAATCTGAGCCTCTTTTGCTTTTCTGACCAAAGTTTTGTATCCTTTGACTTTGAGCAGTTTCTCCCCGGTCTCCTCCCTGCTCTGTGGTCTCTGGCTGCTAACACTTGTTCTACCATCTTCTTTCCTGAGGTCAACTCTTTCAGGGTCCACTCTAAATGAGACCATGCGATATTTGACTTTCAGAGCCTGTCTTGTTCAGCATGATATCCTCTGAGATCACACATGTCACAAGTGACAAGTTTGTTTCTCTTGGAAGGCTTGATAGAGTTGTGTCCCTTGTATGTATCACTTTGTCGCTGCCCATTCATCTGCTGACTGGCATTTAGGCTGATTCCATATCTTGACTATTGTGGATAATGCTGTAGAGGCTGTAGGAGTTCCAGGAATGTCTCTTGGACATACTGATTGAATTTAGATAAATCTTAGAAGATTATTGGCTCATTAGGTATGGTAGTTTGAATGTAATTGACCCATAATCTCATCAGAAACAGCAATTTAGGAGTTGTGGCTTTGTTGGAGTGGGTATAGCCCTGTTGGAGAAAGTGTGTCACTGTGGGGCTGGGCTTTGAGGTTTCCTATGCTCAGGATACTGCCCATTGTCTCAGTCAACTTCCTGTTGCCTGCAAGATGCAGGACTCTTCGCAGTACCATGTCTGTCTGTACATCACCATGCTCCCCACGAGGTGATAATGGACTGAACCTTTGAAACTGTAAGCAAGCCACTCCAATGAAATGTTTTCTTTATAAGAGTTGCCATGATCATGGTGTCTCTTCACAGCAGTAGAAACCCTAACTAAGACATTAGGTAACAGTATTCTAATTTTAAAATTCTGCAGCAGCATCTTCCAGCTTTGTTTACATTGTCACAACAGCCAGTTCCAAGGTCCCCCAAGGGATCTGCTGTCATCAGGTTCAGGGGTTCAAAGGCGAGTCTCATGAGACAGTAGCATCTGGAGAGTAAGGGTGGAGAAGGAAAACTGAAAATCCCGCACTCTTTGGGTCCATTCATGATGGGACAAAGGCTCAGCTTCCCTTTTTGACCTCAAGAACATCTCACTGCACAGCCTCCGGGACTACAGCGCTTCCTGGATGCTGGCTTTGTGCCAGACTCTTTCCTGCCCGCTGGGAAGTAGCACTGAGTCAGAGAAGGAGGATCCGCCCTCACGGGGCCCCCAAGCTCAGGAAGCCCAAGCCAAGAGAGATGGCCATCTGTAATTAATAGGTGCCACTTCACAGAGTCCCAGGAAGACATACACTCAAAGTGATTATAGCTCTTCAATTATTTCAAAATAATTATAGTTTTAAACATTTTGACCACGGGAAAGCTTTGGTTCTCTTTCCATTTTATTTGTGTGAAATGGAATGTTGGTTTCTGCAAGTTGACAGGGAGGAGGGAGGCACAGCCGGCATCTGCACCAGCAGGCCCCAGTCCAAATGCTTCCCTACTGAAACACAGAAGGGTTAGTACCTTGCCAGAGGTTACACAGTTGAGAGTGACAAAACTGGATTATGCAGAGAGGAAGGACAGCTTCCAGGGCCTCACATAGTCCATGTGGCCTTCAACCCCCTCTGTCCAGAGTTCTGTGTTCCAGCTGCCCCAGCTGGAGATATTTGCTTTCTTTGATATGTCCCTCTCTTTCTCCAGTTATTCTTCTGATTCCTTTTATTTTATTTCCTTCTGCCTATCTTTATCTCCACAGTTCCATTTCTCTCTGACAGCATCTCATGTAGTCTAGAATGGCCCAAAATTTGATATGTAGCTGAAGGTAGCCTTGAACTTTTGATCCTCCTGACATTACTACTGGAGTGTGGGGCTGGCAATCGTATGCCTTGGTTTATAGGGTGCTGGCTGTCAGCCCAGAGCTTTGTGCTCCTTAAGCAAGAACTCTAGCAACTGAACTATATCCCTAGCCATCCTCTTTCATTTCACATGTCAAGGATCCTTTCTCTGCATCGGTAAGTATTTTCATTTATTTGCTTTGTTGAGACAGGGTTTCTCTGTGTAAGAGCCCTAGCTGTCCTGGAACTCTCTTTGTAGACAAGGCTGGCCTTGAACTTACAGAGATCCACTTGCCTCTGCCTCCCAAGTGCTGGGATTTAAAGGCATGTGCCACCAGGCCTGGCTCAATGTTATGTTTTCTAAATATTTGTAATTACTCTTACTGGATGCTTTGGCACTGTCAAAATGCATTACTTCTATGAATAATGCACATCTGGATGCTCTGTTGGGGGATGGTTCTGAAAAACTGGATCAGTGGGTGTGGCTCATGGTATGCATTGGCTGGCTGATCTCATTCCCACCAGTCACAGGAGAACTTTTTTTTTAAATTAATTTTTTTTAATGGTGGTTCTAGAGATGGAAGGCAGGTGTTTGTGATTTGTGACACTAGGAAAACCTATAACTAAAGAGCCACACCCCCAGCATGGGAGCTTTTCAGTCCTACTGTACTCTTGCCAGCATTAATTTTTTTTCTTAGAACCTTGTCACTTAATGGAGAAGAAGAATGCTCTCTCCTTAATGTGTGCTCTCTCATGCTTAAGTGTGCCGTTTTCGTTTTACTAAGGATGAGTCTAAATTTAATTAGCAGATGTGGGGGTGGGGGGAATTGGGGAGGGGCACAGAGCAATATGTTTGAGGACAGGTGATGTGGCTCTTCCCAGCGCTGGCACAGCCACCTGAGGCCACTCTGTGGAAGGGCTTGGACTGTTTAAAGGAACTGTAAAGGGGCTGCCCTGTGCCACTGGTAACTTTCCTGCAGTCTTGGGCATTTAAAGCAGCTCAGGACCCAGCCACCTGGAGGAGTGTGACTGACAGACATGGGCTCCTTTTGCCCCAGATTCGGGTAAGGATTCTTTTTTTTTTTTTTTTTTTGGTTTTCCGAGACAGGGTTTCTCTGTGGCTTTGGAGCCTGCGCTGGAACTAGCTCTTGTAGACCAGGCTGGTCTCGAATTCACAAAGATCCGCCTGCCTCTGCCTCCCGAGTGCTGGGATTAAAGGCGTGCGCCACCACCGCCCGGCTCGGGTAAGGATTCTTTCAGCCATCATTCATCCTGTTCTCCTGAAGGATGAGCCCCCATCATGCCAAAGTTCCCCCTAAGAGAGAAGTCTACTTTCATCTTCATGAAAAGTGGGCTATGCTGACATGCCTTTAGCCATGACAAGTTCTTCAAAAGTTAGACTCAGTCAGCCAAGCATTGTGATGCAAACACACTGTAATTCCTGTTCCAGGAGGGCTGGGGCAGGAAGATTGCCATGAATGAACCCAATTTATGGTATATAGTGAGCCCAGGCCAGCCAGGGTTACATAGCAAACCTTACACAAAAACCAAAGCCCAAACAAAACAAAGCAAAGAAGCAAAAATAAACACATGAAATAAAAGCTAACAAGCCAGCAAGTGGAACAAGCAAAACAAAGCAAAATACCACAGCAAAGTTCAGAACTTTGGGCATAAAATTGGTTCAGCCTTTCTGGAGTGCAATTTGGCAGCATTTCTCAAGTGGTAAAGGGTGACTCCTCTGTAATTTTACTTAAGAAATGTTTGTGGGCTGGTGTGGTGGCACATTCCTTTAACCCTAGCACTCGGGAGCCAGAGGCAGATGGATCTCTGTGAGTTCGAGACCAGCCTGGTCTACAAAGTGAGTTCTAGGACAGCCAGGACTACACATAACATAAAGATAGTGTCTCACAAAATAAAAATAGTGTTTATGATCTGGCAAGATGGCTCAGCAAGTAAACATGCTGGCCTTCAGGCCTGACAACCTGCATTCAATCACCAGGTCCCACATGGTGGCAGGAAAGAATGGACTCTGCCAACCGACCTTTGACCAGCACGCATACACACCATGGCATGAGTGTGCTTGCACACATGAAGATACACACTCACATAGACAAAATAGAATGCAAAGTCATCATTTAAAATATATTTATGAGGAAACAGTTAAGAATGAAAAATGTGTATACGAGGATGTTTGTATGATGTTATTTTAGGTATTTGTGGAAGAAACAACATGGTGACTATTATCTATATCCCTGAGAAGTGCAGATATTGGTCTGAGGAAGTGTGTGGAGTCTGAGAGAAGACCACTCTTAGCCAAGATAAAAACTGGAGAATAGTCAGGTGGCGGTGGTGGCACACGCCTCTAATCCCAGCACTTGGAAGGCAGGGGCAGGTGGGTCTCTGAGTTTGAGGCTAGTCTGGTCTACAGAGCAAGTTCCAGGATAGCCAGAGTGACACAGAGAAAACCTATCTTGAAAAACAAAACAAAGCAAAACACTTGGAAAATGTCCAGAAAGATATTGCAAACAGAGGAGCATCTTTTTCCCATTTATGTTCCATGCATAGAGAGCAAAATATGAGCCGGGCGGTGGTGGCACACGCCTTAAATCCCAGCACTCGGGAGGCAGAGACAGGCAGATCTCTGTGAGTTCAAGGCTAGCCTGGTCTACAAGAGCTCCAGGACAGGCTCCAAAGCTACAGAGAAATCCTGTCTCGAAAAAATCCAAACAAACAAACAACAACAACAACAACAACAACAACAAAAAAAAACCATGACTGCCACAACCAGGGCTGCATACCATCTTACAGGGCACAGGGGCTCTTCATCTGAGTTCTGGGTAAGGTTGGGAGTGGCATCATTTTGTTGGGGGGACTGTGGGGTCCTTGTGGAGAGGCTGTTGGAATGGAAGATGACTGAGGTATTGAGAGTTCTCTGATAGTGAGAGGAGGCTGGGGAATGACTTTGAATAACAGTGGCACCTTCTTCCAGATCTTTATCCCCCCCCATTATTTACAAAAGTTATATTTATTTTTATTATTTTGTGTGTGGTGGGTATTTTGCCTTCCTGTATGTCTGTGCACCATGGGCTGGCAGTGAATTCCCTGAGACTGGAGTTATAGATGGTTGTGAACTATCATGTGGGTTCTGGGAATTAAACTCAGGTCTTTTGCAAGAGTAGCAAGTGTTTTGAGTCATTTGCTTTGAGCCATATCTCCAGCCCCACCCCCCTTAAAATATTTGTTCAGTTTATTTTATGTGTGTGTGTTTGCCTGCATATATGGACTACATTTGTGCTTGGTGCCCATGAAAGTCAAAAGAGGGCATTGGATTCCCTGTAATTGAAGTTACAGATGGTTGTGAACCACTATGTGGGTGCTGGGAATTGAACCTCCGTTCTCTGCAAGAGCAGCAAGTGTTCTTAACTGCTGAGCTATCTCTCCAGCCCTTCCCCTCACTTTTATAATAATGCACCAAGGCCTGCAGAACTCTTCACACACAGGTCTTGTGGATGCTTGTGTAGCCATGACTACCATTGGGGGTAGCTACAGGGATGTGACCCTCAGCTTCACACTGAAATGACCTCCATGCTAGGCTGAGCATGTGTGCTTGGGTTCGTCTGTAGGTGGTGACCAATGTTTCTCTGACTAGTCCTAAAAGGCCAGGTCAGAAGGTTCCAGAATGCACTTCACAGAGCGCATGCTATGATGTTCTCTCAAAAGCGTGTTGCAGCTGGCCAGGTCATTGTGTCTTCAGATCTGGTCCTCCTTCATTCCATGTCTCTGAAAGAATGGATCCGCCACCCACAGAGCTGGGAAAGAGAAACCTCACCCTTCCCCAGACTCCTCTCCCTCTGCTACCTGCATCAATCAATCAACCAGTCAATCAGCCAACCACGCACTCACCAGGTCCTGTCCAGGATGGCAGGACCTCATTGGCATCTGGCTCACTCTCCCAGCTTGCTGAGCTGTGCTAATTCACATATTCAGTTCTTGCCCTGGTTCCTATTACTGATTTGGGTCTGACTGGCAGCAATCTAGTTGCAGATTACTGACCCTGGTGGCACTTGTTGCAATACTTACTGTCTTTCCTGGCTTCTGGATAAATTAAAGAACACCCCTGGGCACACTATTCTTTCCAAACTGGGTTCCAGCGTGATGTCATTGTTGCCTTTGTGAGTTTGGAGCCAGCTTGGTCTACATAGGGAGTTCAAATATCCTTTCCACCATTCTGTTCTGTTCTGACATGGCTTTATACCTGAAATTTTATTTTAGAGCAGCTTTAGCTTTGTCAGAAAATTTGATGGAGGGCTGAGACTGTAGTTCAGTGATAGAGTACTTGGCTAGCATCCACAAACCCTGTGTTCAATCTATAGAATCTCATAAGCAAACGAGCCAGCAAACAAACACAAACCAAAACCCAATCACCCAACCAAACAGACAACAAAGAGGGAGAGGGAGAGAAATGCTCTGTATATCCCTAAGGTAGTTTCTAGATCCAACACTCCCTCTTGTGTGTTATGTCTGTGACAGCTGAAGAGCCAATATTGGTACATTGTTACTAAGACCATAGTTACATTAGAATGCTGTGTTTTCTATGACCTGTACCCACTGTGACTGTATCATGCTGAATAGTTTCACTGTTTTAATACCCCTGCCTCTCCCTGTTCATCCCTCCCATATCCTAGCCTGTGGCAATGACTATTCCTGGCTTTTCATGTGTCAAAAATCTATTCCTTTAGGATAGATTTATATTAATCATATATGTACATGCTACCAACTTCTAATTGCCCCCGTATCTTCATATCATCCCTGTGCTGAGCACAATCTTGTAAATGGAGGTGTATCTTTTCTTTTTTCCAGACTCCCAGTCCCAAATAATCACACAAAAGCTTATATTAATTATAAAATGTTTGGCCTATAGCTCAGGCTTATTACTAACTAGCTCTTACAACTTAAATTAACCCATTTCTATCTATTAATCTATATATTGCCACATAGTTTGTGGCTTTACCTGTCCTCTAGCATTTTGTTTCTTTGGTAGCTTTGGCATCTCTCTCTTCACTCTGCCCTTCTTCCTCTCTGCATTTTCAGTTTGGTTTTTCCTCCCAGCCTTATTATGCCTTGCTATAGGCCACATCAGATTTATTATTAATGAATGAGACTGATATATATTCACAGCATACAGAAGGGTTATCCCACAGCACAATTTCTCCCTCCTTCGGTCCCTCCCTCTTTCCTTCCTCCAATCTTACTGACTTAGACAGAAAGGAACAGAGGCTTAATTTTTCCAGTGCCTTCCCTAAGACCACACAGTTAGCAAGCTCAGGGACTGAGATTAGAACTTGGCCTGCCTGAAACTTGCCCAGAGCCCTGCAGTCATTGGCCCTGTTCTCTGCCTTCTGTGCTGTCTGAACTGGGGGACTGAAATAAAAGTCTGTTTCCAATTTGTAACTGAGTCTTTCAGAACCAGGAGCTGAAATAGCAGAGCCCTGGTGTAAATGTAGATGGATGGAAAAATACTGTGTTTTTTGGAATACTAATGAACTGCTGGCTGGAAGGATCAAAGTGGGGAAACATGAGGAGCCCCAGGGCTGACTGCAGGAAGAGATGCCCAACATACATGTGCCCCAGACTCTCCAGGCCCAGGCTTTTAGTCGACTTGTAAATTTTCACTAAATGCCCTGAGGTGTGGTGTCTGCTCCAGCTCCGCTGCAGCCAGGACACTATTAGGAATAAGCCAGCTCCTTTTATACTAACTAGTCTGAAGAGGCTTGGAGAGGCCTAGGAAGGGTAGGCCCTCTGCTGGACTCCCCTGGAGCCAGGCTAGGCCCCAGGGAGTTATCACATGTGCACACTTGATGGCAGTGCCTCTTCTTCTCCGAGTGTACCACGAGAGCCTGGTTCTCCTCTCTGCTAATGCAATTTATATGTCTGAGCATGAACAAAGGATTTGTGAGCCTTCGAGGTGGTGGTTTGGAAATTACCACGGCAGGATGGGGCTGCCCCACAGAGCATTGAGGTTTTAGAGGACTTTGGAGGAATGATTTTTACCATGCTGAGCCTTGTCCTAGAAGGGAGGCAGAGTCCCTATTGCCCAACCCCCACAATGCCCCTCTCCCAGGCCTCTCTGTCCACTTACTTATTCATGTATCTGATTTCTCTTTTGGAGACTCAGTCTTGCTATGTGTCCTAGGCTGGCCTCCGACTCACTGTCCTCCTGACGTGTGCGTGTTGATTACCAGCACAGTGCCATATCTGGCTCCTGAGGTCCCTCTAAAATGTAGGCAGTCTGCTGGGCAAGATGGTGCACTGGGGAGGTTGAGGCAGAAGGATCATGTGTTCTAGGTCAGCTGGGGCTAGTCATTAAAATCATAACAGGTAAGTAAGCAAACATCTCCCTTTCTCTAAAAGGCCACTAGCTAGAATAGATGGCATTTCATTGAGTCATCTAGGGCTGGGGATGTAGCTCCATGGCAGAACACTTGCCTGTAGTATGCAAAGCCTGGGTTCATTCCCCAGCATCACAGCCAACCAACAGGCAAATAGTGACAGAACTAGTAGCTCACAGCTGTGGTTCAGCACTCAGATGGCAGAGATGGGAGGACCTAGAGTTCAAAGTCCACCTGGGCCACTTAGGGAGCTCCAGCCTCAAAAACCAACCAACCAAATAAATAGCCAGTGAAACTGGGGCTGAAGCTCAGGGATAGATCATTTACTTAGCACATATGAGCCCCAACCTCCAAAACAAATAACCGGAGTTGACTTGGGGTCTTAACAGTGAACGTCAGGGAGCCTGCGCACCGCACAGAAGGCTCCTTTCCCAGCATCTGCTGACTTGGGAGGTGAGGTGGAAGTGAAAGCCTTTTCTGGACTTAGACTTGAGCTGTCACCAGCCCGTATGACATGTATTTGACAGTATTTGAACCTCCTTCTTCAAGACACGACGAGGAATAACAGTGTACACCACGAGATGGAACCTCACGCTGAAGAAAAGACAGAGTTTTGTGTGCAAGAGACTCGTGTGACCTCAGTGAGCTGCTTCACCTTTCTGAGCGTCTCAGCCGGCTCTCAGACAGCTGTAGTGATTGTTTAGTTACCCAGTGAGACCGTTCCTAGGCATGGATTTAGACAAAGCGTGTGCCGCGCCCTGGCAGGAAAAGAGAAGGCTGTGGCAAAAGCAGTTGCCAGTCCGAGCTCAGCAGTAATGCCCTCCTTACTGTCCTCCCAGCCTGCCTAGAAAGGCATTTTGTTGTTTTGTTTTGAGACACCATCTCAGGTGGTCTCTAATGGCCTTGAACTCCTGACCCTCTTGCCTCCACCTCCTGAGTGCTAGAATTGCCATCTTGAATCACAGCATACCAGGGTTAGGAGGTGCTGGGTCTCAAACCCAGGGCCTCAGGCATGCCATGCAAAACCCGTTCTGACCATGTCATTTCCTGCTTAGAAAACCTCTATAATGGCCTTTGGCTGTAAGGGGAAACCCACTGCTTAACTGACACCCACCTTTCCAGCCTTGGTTCCTCTTACCCTAGACCCTGGCTTCTGGCATCAGAGTCCATGGCAGCAGCTCCCAGGCAGCGCATCTTTTCCCTATTCTTCTGTCTCATAATTGAGGTTTTTTTTCCCCTCCAAAGATGAGGATGGCTTTCAAAATTAATTTTGAAAAGGATGGCTTCCTGATCTCATGCAACAAAAAATTCTAAAAAAAAAAAAGGCAATATTGCAAATTGGCCCCTTCCTGCCTTAGAATGTAGCAGGAATTCTTTCACTGTTTCCCTATGAGTCACGGCCATAGAATGATCAGAACATTCTATTTCTTTGCAATTTCCCTATATTGGGCTGCAAGCCTGGAGAATGATAGATGGCTGAAATTGATCAGGGTAATCGATGCTGTGTGAAGTATTTACACACGATGGATGTATCACCTGCCAGATGTGAGCTCTGGCAAGAGCTTTCTTGTTTATAAAGCCCCCGAGATGGCATTTGTATCAATGACTAATGTTTGGGTACCACACTGCTCATGGTGCTTCAGAAACTCCTGTTTATTAGACACGACCACCTCGTTCCTTTACTTCCTCATCCATCACAGGTCTGGGTGCTCTTTCCTACATAACAAAATCAGTGTTTTATTCAATCTTCTTTCCCCGTGACCTCTATGATATATGGAGGTGGTTTTATTTTGCATTTCCCACTGGCCTCTAGTCTCACCTCTCCCTCTAATTCAGAGCTTCTGTGATGCTGGCACTTAGTCTTGAGGCTCTGACTTTTCATTACCAAACTTGTAATATGAACCCTAAGCCCCTCAGTCCAGCTTCAGCGGTCCTTTCAGCCCTAAGTCTTAGGGAGATGCCTAGCACCAGACAGGGATATTCTTACTGTGAGAAAAAAAAAATCCAAGTGTCTGTTGCTTTATACTTACTGAAAGATCTCTGCATAGGACAGAAACGAAGCAGCTCTGGGAACCTCAGAGACTGGAACTACTGGCAACTGCCTTCCTTGCTGTAGTGGTTTGAATGGGAAATGCTCCCCCTCCCATCCCGCCACCTGCCATGCTCATGAATTAGAACCCTCAGTTGATGGTGTTGTTCTGGAAGGTTGCAGAATTTATGCAAGGTGGAGTCACTGAAGGAAGTGGATCACTGGGTAGATCTTAAAGTTTTATAGCTCACTCATTTTCCCCCCTCTGAGACTGCATTTCTCTGTGTAGCCCTGGCTGTCCTGGAACTCACTTTGTAGACCAGGCTGGCCTCGAACCATCTGCCTCTGCCTTTGAGTGCTAGGATTTAAGACATGGGCCACCATGGCCAACCACTAGGTTTTGTTTTATGAGAGAGGATTTCTCTGTGTAGCCCTGGCTCTCCTGGAACTCTGTAGGACAGGCTAACTGTAAACTCAGAGATTGGCTTCCCTCTGCCTCCAAAGTGCTGAAAGGTGTGTACCACCATGCCTGGCTCCTTCGCATTTTCCATCAATTGTCTGCTTCTGACTAGCCACCTCCTGCTCCCACCATCATGCCTTCCAAGCCACAGCAGGCTGTGTCCCTTCTTAAACATGAGCCACAGCCGGGCGGTGGTGGTGCACACCTTTAACCTCAGCACTTAGGAGGCAGAGGCAGGCTGATCTCTATGAGTTGGAGGTCAGCCTGGTCTACAAGAGCCAATGCCAGGACAGGCTCCAAAGCGACACAGAGAAACCTGTCTCGAAAAACCAAAAATAAATAAATAAAATAAAATCACCAACCACAAGATCTATTTTCCTTCAATAAGCTGCTTTTCTTGGGGGATTTTTATCATAGCAACGAAGAAGTAACAAAAGTGTCCCCTTTCTGCTTATCCTGTGTGATGGCTTCATCCTCTTCTGCAGATGCTTTCCTCTTGTGTTGGGAAATACACCACAGTCATCAGGGAATATACACACCATGGTCATTGGGGAATACACCATCGTTATCAGGGAATACACACAGTCAATGAGGAACACACNATTGGGGAATACACCATCGTTATCAGGGAATACACACAGTCAATGAGGAACACACCATGATCATCAGGGAACACATCATGGTCATTAAGGAACACAATATGGTCATTGGGGAATACACCATTGTCATGAGGGAATACACACAGTCAGTGGGGAACACACCATGGTCTTCAGGAAACACACCATGGTCATCGGGGAATACACCATGGTGATCAGGGGAATATACCACAGTCATCAGGGAACACACCATGGCCATCAGGGAATACACCAAGGTTATCGAGGAATATACCATGGTCAGTGAGGAACACACCATGGGGTACCATGGTCATCAGGGAACACACCTTGGACATCAGGGAACACACCCTGGTCATTAGGGAACATACCATGGTTGCTGGGGAATACACCACGGTGATCAGGGGAATGTCCACAGTCATCAGGGAACACACCACAGTCATGGGGAGTGCAGCATTGTCATTAAGGAACAAACCACAGTCTTTGGGGAAAATACACCATGGTCATCGGGGAATACACATACCATGGTCATCGGGGAATACACACACCATGGTCATTGGGGAATACACCATTGTCATCAGGGAATACACCACGGTCATCAGGGAACACACACTATGGTCATCAGGGAACACACCATGGTCATTGGGGAATACACCGTTGTCATCAGGGACTACACCACGGTCATCAGGGAACACACCATGGTCATTGGGGAATAGACAATGATCAGTGTGTCACTCGTCACCAAGGAAAGTGTGCCTACTCTGGGTCACTGGCCGCAGCTGGGGGATAGGGAGTTTTGGCTGACCTAGCAACATAGCTCAGTTCTGTGGTCAGCAGGAGAGATAAGGAGAGAACCCCATTCCGTTAATCTAACTCCTCATTGGGCAGCACCCATGCACTGGACTGGTCCCAGCCTTTCTTCAACTGCTTCACACACCAGTGAAGGAAACAGGCTCCAGCTGGCCGCTGCAACAATAGGGGTATGTATAGTGTAACGCTGGAGATGGCTCAGAATGCTGCCTGAGTCCCGACGTAACCTTCACCTGCCTGTTCTGACAAGGCTTCCAGAAGTCAAAGTTCTTGTCTCAAGAGAGAGCAGGAGTGAGCTAGGGAATGAACGAGGGAGAGACTGTGCAGGTGACCCTCAGGGAAGCTGTGGAGCTCTAGTTCTGAGCCAGTTTTAGCCACCCAAGAAGGCCAGACCTGAGTGTGAAACGAGAAAGATGGAAAGATGAGCTAGGGTTAGAACAGCTTCTCACAGTCTTGGTTCTTGTCTCTCCCCGCTCAGCCTCCCACAGAAGGCAGCCCAGAACTCCAGTCTCAAGGCCAAGTTCTAAAGTGCCTAGTTTTGAATTCCTCAGCAAAGGCTCAGAGCTGCCAGAGGGATTCCACAGTGTCTTGCCACATCTCTGTCCTGGGCTTTCATGTTCCTCCTTGCTCTTGGTTATTTATTTACACATCTTAGATTCTTTACAGCATCAAAAGGCCTGGAATGTAGGACTCGGGGCCTAAATGTCCTTCGCGCTCACACAGCTCGGCTCACACAGGCTCTCAGTGAGTGATCAGAAAGTAATTGAATCCTGATCGCTCAGCTAATTGGACAGTTTTTCCCTCCTGGGAGCAACCAGTGAGAGATGACATTGGCCTCACATAGGAAGAAATTTGAAATTTACCTAACATTTTTCTCGACATAGCCAATTATTTTCTTTTTGCCCAAACAAAAAAAGCTTTATAGATTTTATTGATTATAAAGTTGATAGCTATGCATACAGAAAATGCGAGTGATACATAAAAGTATAAAGAATAAATTTAAAACCACACCAGCTACTTTCTCCCAGAGGCAGCCTGCTAACATTGCAGCTAGCAACTTTCCAGACATTTCTCTATAAATCTAGCTGTTATTAATATGTAACTTAATAAGAACGTAGTAAAAATGTAACATAAGGTAGCCCTCAGAGAAATACATTCAAAAGAATTACTGTTAAATACAACGTTGTTTTCCTTTTAGATGATCTAAGTGGGTTCTCTGATGTTCCCAGAAGGATTTAAGACAACTATTTTCAATATTTGCATAAGAAGGTTTTACCTGCTCTCTCTCTCTCTGTTTTATTGAGATGTACTTGACATTCTATAAAATTCACCTGCTAAAATCGTATGGTACGGTGGTTTTTAGTGGACCCAGAAGGCCGTGCAGCTATTACAGCTACCCAATTCCAGAACACCGCAAAAGGAAACCTGACACCCTTTAAGAAATCACTCTCAATGCCTCTCCTAACCACTGCCTGACAATCACTAATTTACTTTCTGTCTCTATGGACTTGTCTACTTAACAGGGTCACACGGGGGCTGGAGAAATGACTCAGCAGTTAAGAGCTCAAGAGCTCATTCCGCTTTTGCAAGAGGACCTGAGTTCAGTTCCCAGCACCCGTATCAGGCAGCCACAATCGCCTGTAACTCTTGCCTCAGGGTTCTTATATCCTCTTATGGCCTCTGAGGACACCTGCATTCACACACACACACACACACACACACACACACACACACACACGCACGCACGCGTGTGCGCGTACATACACACACAATGTAAAGAATGGGTCTTTAATAAAACCTATCTGCTTGAGCATACTAGATAGTACAAATATTAAAATAAACAGGGTCTAACATTCTAATGGCTCTTGTGACTGACTTTAATTTAGCATGGCATTTGTGAATTTCCATGTCAGCATGTGCCGGTATTGACTTTCTTTTATGAATGAATAATACTACATTGTCTGGAATACTACTTTTCGCGTATTCATTGGCTGGTAGATGTTTGGACTGTCATATTTGTTGACTCTAATGAATGGTGCTGCTATAAACACTAGTGTAAAAGTTTTATTTGAGCGAATGTGGTGGTTTTTTTTTTGCCCCTCTTGGGTCTATGCCTATGAGTGAAATATTTGGGCTATATTGTAATTCTATATTTAACTTTTTGCAAAGCTGCCAACCTGTCTTGCAAAGTGGCCGCACCATTTTACACTCTCCCTAGCAGTGCAGATGGCTGCTGCTGTTTCCCACCCGTGACTCCATTTATTGCTGTTGTTTTTCTTATTCTGGCTTCCTAGAGTGAAGTAATATTTCATTGTGAGTTTGGTTTGCATTTTCTCAGTGACTAATAGCATGAGGTAATTTCTCATGTGCTACTTGGTCATTTACATATCTTCTTTTGACAAATGGTGTTTTCTTCAAATTCTTTACCTGCTATGTAATTAGGTTGTTTGTTTTTTTTAGATTCACTTGTATTTATTGATTTTCCTTAGTTTTAATCCCCAAGGTGTACCGCATACCTGGGGTCCCGCTTAAAGGTCCTGTCTGGAAGTCTGCTATTTTCCACTGCCAGTTTCCACGGGTCCAGGTCACCTTTCCCCAGTTTTGTGATTTTGCCACCAGGAGTCACTTTTGTTTTGGACATGAGCCCATCTCTTGCCCAAGCTGAGTTTGGTTTTATCTCAGGCCTGAACAGCTGCCCTTCTTCATTCTGGAGATCTGCTTATTGCCAACAAGACAGCCGTGCCCCACACCTTCCAGACATGTTTGCCCTCTAGAAGTCTGTTCCTTGTGGCCTCCACAGGCTCTGGGATGGTGAAGAGAGAGTTTTTAAAAATTGTTGATTTTAATAGTTCCTTAAATATGCTGAGCGTAGACCCTTATAAGATTTACAAAGCTATTCCTTACCTAACATCTGGCTTTCTTAATTCAGTTCTTTGAAGCATAGGTTTTTTTACATCTCATCAAGTTCACTTAGCCGTTCTTCTGTGTCAGGGCATGCTTCCCGATTTGCCGTGTGATGATTAATCTTGATCAACCCCTTAATTGAATTGAGAGTAACAAAGGAGGAGGTGTTTCCATAGACGGCTAGCTAAAAAAAGAGGGCTCCCTGACTGAGCACAATGCCATTCCCTAGGCTGGGGCCTCAGATGGAATGAAAATGGAAAGGTCTTCCCAAGTCTTCTCTCTCTACCTCGCAGATGTGGGCTGTGCCTTCTCTGACAGGATGATATGGGCGGTTGTCTTCTGGATACCTTCCCCGCCAGGAAGGGCTGAAATCTTGGAAACTGAGCCAAACGAATCCTTCTTTTAGGTTTCTTTTTCTTAGATTATTTTTATCAGGGCAACAGCATGCCTACACATGTTCTCATAAGTCCGACTGTTCTCCCCTGCAATGGGAACCTGCCCTGCTTTCTGACTGTGTGGTCTGGCAGCCTATGTCCTCACAAACTCAAGGATTTCTTGTTACCCAAGATTCCTCTGTGTTTACTGTGACCAGCACATCTTTACCACACAACCCACTTTGGGCTGACTTCCAGATTCACTTTGATGTTGGTTTGCGACTTTGCCAACTTTGTGATAAAGGTTTTATCTTCCTGCCTCCCTCTGCCTGTTCTGGGCTTGCCATTTTGCTGGGTACCCCACCTTCTCACTCTTCCCTCTCTCTCCTCTCAAGGTCTGTGTTTATTCTGTGATTTCCCGACTCCCCTTGCCTTGCCTCCCTAGTGATGGAGGGCAGTAATAACAAGACGGATAGAGCTGCGTTGCAATCGAGATTGGACATTTACAAGCTGGGGAGCCTTGGGCAATTTCCTGACAGCTCTGCTTCTCAGCTGACTCATCTATCCAGTCAGGATCATGACCATGTCCTGCCGAGGAGGATCTGAAGTTCCAATGAAACACTCTGTGCCAGTGAAGGGGATGAAGTGACGTTCAAAAGTACTGGCCATTGCTTCCAACTCCAGGCCAAGTCTTTCTGTCTTCTGCCACCTCTAGCTCTCCAGTCTCCTTCCATCAGATCTGTTAACTGAGAGTGACATTCCCCATGGGTCCAACATCTCCCTCTGTCTTCCCCATCTCATCTTCCCTCTGCCCCAACTCTCCCTCTGTGTCCATCTCTCCCTCTGCCCATCATCCCTCCCTCTGTCCCCCCATTGCTCCCTCTCTCTGCCCCCCATTGCTCCCTCCCTCTGTCCCCCCATCTCTCCCTCCCTCTGTCCCCCCATCTCTCCTTCTTTTGAGACAGGGTCTCATTCAAACCTGATTTGATCTTGAATTCTTGGTCCTCCTGCTACTTCCCAAATGCTCAGATTATAGATGTATGTTACCACACTTGAGTTCTGTAGTACTGGATATTAAAAATAATCCTTAAAAAGAGCCTCTCCACCGGTGCAAAGAACTCCAATCAAACCAGACAAGACCGAATCAAAAATGCCCACATTTAATAAATGCCACACTTCTGGTGGAGGACAGCATGGTGGGGTGAGGAGTCCACTCAGACCCCGGAGGCCATGGTTCCTTTTTCCGGTGCAAGCCTAAATACCCTATCTTCAAAGATTTAGCTAAAATGTTCATACCTTTTAACCTAAAGCAATAATCTTTTGTTATAACACCAACATGTAACTCTGTTCCAGTTCTCTTACAGGTTCCTGGAAACGTTCAACTGCTGTATCAAAAATCAAATCTGGGGGGAAAAAAAACCAACAACTAACAGTCTCCAGAGCCTTTTGCTAACCCCAGCCAGTCTCAAGAATATTTTACACATCACTCCTGCTGCCTGGGCCAAAACCAACCCACAGAACGCTCCCCAGACAACGCCAAAGATCTGCACCAGCTCCTGGGACTTCACCATTGGTACCAACTCTTCTGGATCAAGGACACCTGCCAACTAAAATCTGGTTTTATCTGCTATTGTGTCCCAGCCTATGGCTAGCCTCATTTTATAGGGCCAATAATAATATTATTTTTTCACCCAGCCACCTGCCTTCTCATCT
>JAQHUG010000048.1:5968212-6023963 GCA_028555095.1 Dicrostonyx torquatus
GAGAGAGGAGGTAGAAGAGGAGGCAGTCTAGCTGAGGGAGCCAGTGTTCTGCTCTTCCTTCTGCTGCCTCCTGGAGAAAGCACCAGTGTTGACTGCATCTGCTCCCCCTTGGGACTCACAGGCCCACAGGATGACACGGCCTCAATGCCTTTGCCCTCCTCCTCATTGTGTATGCCTATCTCTGTATGCGCACATGCCACAAGTGTGTGGGTGCCCAAGAAGACCAGAAGAGGATATTGGATTCCCCTTGTGCTGGAGGTGTGGGTGGTTGTGACTCCAACATGGGTTCTGGGAACTGAACTCAGGTCGTCTGAAAGCATCAAGCGCTCTTAATGATGAGCCCTCTCTTCAGTTCCTCCTGTCTTGAGACTACTTTATTGGGTGCTGGGGTCTCCTCAGCTTTCCAGACTGAGCATGGCCTTCAACAGCTATGGACATATGAGACGGGAGTGGAGAGAGAGTTGAAGTTTGTTTGGGCAGGTCAAGGGACATCAGAAACTCTGGCCTAGGCTTGAGTTTGGCTCTGTTTAACTTGGGATCTGGGAGGAGTTTCCCTCTAGAACTTAAACCAGCAGATTCCCAAGGTCTTTCTAGCCTTGGCTTCCTGACTACACGAGCCTATAAGACCTGAAGATGAAGGGTTCTGACGTGATACTTTAGATTTCTGACTATCTGACCCTATAGGACAAAGGAATCAGTCAAGGAGACTAACTCCACCTGTTGGTTCCTCCAGGAAAGAACTCTCCTGTGTAAATGCCAATGTTCCGCCCATTAGACCTGGAACGGGGCAGTCACTTCTTGACTACCACATTGCCCAGAGGGGAGATGAACAGAGAAGGTCACTCTCAGGACAGGTGCTTCAATGGGAACTTTGGACCTTCTGCATGCTCAGGGCAGGGATGGAAGTTGGGAGGACTAGATTAAGGTTTCCAAAGATTTGCTTATTTTTATTTTATATCTATGAGTGTTTGCCTGCACGTGTGTATGCCTGCCACATGCATGCAGTGCCTATGGAAGCCAGAAGAGGGAATCCAGTCCCTTGGGCTGCCTGACTTGGGTGCTGGGCACTACTGATACCTCCCTAATGCCCAGGGGCTTCCAGTCTCTGGAACTGCAGTTGTCACAGCTCATTCCCAGGATACAACTTCCTCTGCCCCGGCTCTTGTACCTTCTGGAAACTTCAAGTCTCTGTTTCCCTAGTTTCACTCAGTCTCTCTGTAAGCACGTGGGTGGGAGACAAACTAAGTCAAGCAGTAAGAGCTTGAGTGTAGAGTTTTATTTGGGTATGAGATGGAGGGGAGAGATAGAGATAGAGAGATAGAGATAGAAATAGAAATAGAGAGAGAGAGAGAGAGAGAGAGAGAGAGAGAGAGAAGGAGAGGGGAGGGGATAGAAGAACCGCCCCTCCCCCCCCCAGCAGAGTTTGCCTAGGTGGGAAGAGAGTGATTGGGAGTGGGCGGAGCTTCTCTTAAAGGGGCCTTTGCATCTGGCATACAGTGCCTTAGCAGAGGGGTGACTGTGCCCAAGGGGCAGGGCCAAAGTGTGCCTGGATGCTAATACTCAATCTTTTCTTCACTTTCTCAGCTACAATCTATAGACTCAACCTGGCGACCTCACTGGCTCCTAAAGTCAGCACCACTGACTTTCCCTTTTCCATTTGAACCTAGGAGGAGCAAGTTGCTCGTGTGAATTCTGGTTGTGCTGGAATCTTTCAGAAGCTCTGAAGAAGTGTTCCGTAGAAAACAGCTCCTCAGTTTTACTGAATCTACTTGGAGAACCTTTTAAGTGAGGCATTGGTGTGGTCAGCTCTGGATAGGACCCTGGAGAGCAGAGGGCTGACAAGGGTGGTCACATCCAGAGCCCCCACTCACGTCGCCATGGGAATGCAGTCTTTGGGGGCTTAGCATGCTATTAGAAAGTTGCATCCCTCCCCCATCCTCCAGTGAGTCTCCTAGCAGAGCTGATGACAAAGGATGCTTTCTAACTTTCCCCTCGAGTATGAGAGGATGGTTACAGCATCTTAGCATCTTCATGCCCCTGCAAAATGCAACTCAGAGTCCTTCCTTTGGGCTACAGGGGGGCCCCAGGCAATCTGTTCCTTGCCTTTTCCATAATTTATTAGCCAGCAGGAGCTCAGTATGCTGTCCACACCAGTTTCTCTGCTCAAACAGCAAGCACGATCCAGCCTCCACACCTGCCTTTGCACCTGCTCTGCTCCCTGTTGGATGCCCTCCACCCCACCCCCAGACATCCCAGAGGCCGGCTCCTTTTGTCCTTCATCCTCAGCTCAAAGGTCCCTCTGCAGAAAAGTCTTCCCAGACTGCCTCAATAAAATTGCATCCTGTCACTCCCTGTCTCTTCAATCTGCTTAAATTCTCTTCATAGTCTCGATCATTACCTGATGTCAAAGTATAATTTCCAAAGAGTCAGAAACATGACTTTCTCATCCAGCATCTGCCAGACGTCAGCGAAGTATTTCATTCATTAGTGAAGGGCTCAGCCAGTCCACAGCGCTGGCTCTGAGGGGTAAGAATGCCGATCGACGTAATCAATGAGAAAGGGGATCTGGATGGGATTGCCAAGCCATCTACGAAATTGGTGAATGTCCTACAGGACACTGAAACTGTAGCCTTCGGGTTATCTTTTCATCCAGACAGAAATTGTTTGCCTCCCTGCTGGACCGAATCACTTGAAGCTTATCAGCCTGTTTAAGTTAGCCACTCACTTCTTAGAAGTGGAGTCCCAGTCAATAGTAACTGCGAGCCAACGAAGTTACCCGCCTGGAACAGAGGCGGTCAAAGGAGCCTACTGAAAGAAGCTTTCTGACATCCCACCAGACAGGCCGCTCCAAGGGGCCATTCAGAGTGACTGGGGAACAGAATTGTAACTGTTTAAATTAAATCAATGCTGTAGTGTTCATACATTAATATAACATAAAACTGAAATTATGATGGCTAACATTATGTTTTAAGTTTAAATTACTGTGCTTAAGAGAGCTATAAAACAAAAATGCCTCTAATATATAAGTGTTCTGGTAGAAGCTTTAACTTCCAGCCCCTGGCGTCCACATACCCAAAGAGTCTGGAGTATTTGGGTGGAAGCTCCACCCCAAGACCCTCCCCCATCCCTCTCCAAACTCTGCTGCATGTTCCAATTGACTTAATATTACGCTGCATCTCAGAAAATCCACCCCTCTCCCATAGATGCTCAGGACCACTCCCACAGGGTATTTAAACTGCCCCCCCCACCTGAAACAGACAACTGATTTTCCAGTCTTCCTTTCCTGTCTCCTTTCTAGGGGACTGGAAAATCATCCAGCGGCATTTTATGTTTATGTAAGATAACAAGCCACATGTTTTTGCTTCTGTGAACAGGGCTGGTTGCCCCAACTGAACAGGATGTGGGTGATCACAGGTAGGTGGGCAGTAGGTAGGCAAGAAGTAGGTCAGGCTGAATGCTTGCCCCGATAGGATGAAGGTAGGAAGTACGTAGCCTTGTGGGTTTTGCCTTTATAAGCCTTGGACTAATGTAATTTGTGGTCATCCTTTGGGAATCCTGAGTATGGATCTGGCCAGTGTCCATCATCCTGGCCAGTATTTAATAAAGCTTGCTTCAAATTTGTCTCAAAAATTGTGACAGTGATCTTATTCTCATCTGGTGGGAAAAACAAAATACATTAAGGTCTGATGTCAGTAATTTAATATTATATTTATTAAATTACAGCATATGAAAACATAAGATTATTATAGTCTATCTATTTAGTATAAAGTTAATAAATTAAACTTAAATGGTCAGCTGTGGCTAGTGGATTACATATTTTGCAGCCCTGTCCTAGAAAGTTAGATGGCAATTAGGCCACACTTTAGTCACTTTTCATTGCTGTGACCAATTTAAAGGGGCAGGTTTTATTTGGGCTCATGATCTTAGAGAGTTCAGTCCATGGCCGTTCAGCCTCATGTGCTTGTGCAGGACATCATAGTGGCTGAGGAAAGTCTTCACTTCCTGTCAACTAGGAAGCAGAGGTGGCCCAAAGGACCATGGCTGACCCTCAGGGGCTCCCAATTTCAACATTCAACAGCATGCCAGAATAAAGCCACAAGCTGGGGAAGAAGAGTTCAAAACACTTCCTGTTCAAATCATGCACCAGCTTGTTAGCTGGTGTTGTAGGGCACAGGGTCTTATTACCGTGCTTTAGACATTTTCTTTCACACCATATTCGTACATGCATGGAAGCGGGCAGCAGTTGCCTTTCTTCCTCACAGGGAGGCGGGCTTTGTGCTCTCAGGAACCTAATTTGTGTTCTCCCAGCACTTAGGACGGGTGTGCACAGCAGGTACACAATCGATAATTGTTGAATGAATAAATAAACACAAAGCGGCCAGGATCTTGCCAGGAACCAAAGGCTGAGAGACTCCCTGTGGTAAGTTTGGCTGACAAGCATCAGCGGGAGTGGCGCCTGACTCCTTGCTTCAAATGGCTTTCTTATTGTGCAAAGTGCTCCCCTGCTGCTGACCCCAGCCCTTCCCCGGAGTACCTGACTGTGGTGGATGTTCTTTGGAGGGTGTGTCAGGGCTGAGTGAGGAACTGTGGGAAGGGCTGAGATCTGGTTGGGGACCAGCAGACTCCCAGGAGAAGAGAAGGGACTGTTCAGGGACACAGACTGGACAGTGGCAGAGTGGAGCCCTAAAGCAGAGCCCTGTCATCCACTGATTCGCCTCCCTGATCCTAGTTCCTGGACTCCCTCGAAGACATAGTATCCTTTGGGCATGCCCCTTGGGCCCTCTCCACTTTGTTCTCTACCATCCAGGGGAGTGAAAATGAAATGGGGTGAGAGATGCTTTTTGGGGCTTCAGGGACTTCCATTCTGGAGTTACAACAAGAGATCATGCCGATGAGGTCCTCGTTTCTGGGTGCTAATCCTGTATCGCCTGACTGAGGGAGGACTTAGATAGGGTGACCAGGGCTGGTTGTTGTGACTGTGCCTAGGGCTGGAGTGAGCTGTACTTGTCCCTCCCATCCCTAAGATTTCCTACCACCGTCCTATCTTTCTTCCAAGGGAAGTCCTCCATCATGGGAGCTGGAAGGGTCTTAGAAACTTTAATCTCATCATGTTCCAGCTGGGGTGATCCAGTCAGGACTGAGTTGGGCAGAAGCCCAGGACTTCCTTCCAGCTGTGGAGGATTCCTATGCCTTATCTGGTCTTAGCTCAAGAAGAATGAAGGAAAGACAACACCCAGACCCAGGCAAGATCTTTAACATGATCTTAGAGGTCTGAGTGGCTTGTCCAGTGTGCCACCTGAAAGAGGCCCTTCTCGGTACCCACCCTTTCACTCAGGCCCAGCCTCCAGATCCCCTCTGCTCTACTGCTCAGGCTGCCTGGGTGAGAGTGGAAGGGAGGGAGTATGACACTGCAGGGAGAGACTCCATTGGGCCTGCATCCCTGGAACTGGGGCAGACAATATGAATTGGTTCTTAAGGGTGTCGTGGCATTCTCTGGAATGGAGGCTGGAGTTTCCTCACTGGAAATGGAAGCCCTGGAGGACAGAGTAGGGCTGGGGCCCTCGTTGCCCAGGTGTGTTGACTATGTTCAGACTCTTCTTAGATGTAGTCTGCCATAGGTAATCTTCATTGCCATCTTGACTGGATTTTAAACTACCTAGAAGACACATCTAGGGGCATGCCTTCAAGATTTAGAAGAGGTAGGAGGACTCACCCTGACCATGGGCGACACCATCCTTTTATGCTGGAGGCTGGGACTGAATAAAAAGGAACAAAGGAGAAAGACCACACATACACATTCACCTCTTTCTACCATAATAGATTATCCCCTTTAAATTCATGTGCCAAAATGTCCTTCCTCCCTTAAGTCTGTAGATGGAGGCTGCTCGTTGGCTTCTGGCCAACCTGACCTGAATAATCACACAAAAACTATATTAATTACAACACTTATATGCTTAGGCAAATTTCTAACTAGCTCTTGCATCTTAAATTGACCCATTTCTATGTATCTCCACAAGGTTGTGGCCTACTGGTAAGTTTCCAGCATCTGTCTCCTTTGGCAGCTACATGGCATCTCCTTGACTACTTTCTCTCTATATCTCTGTTTAGATTTTCTGTCTGGCTTTACGTTGCTAAGACATTGGCCTAAACAGCTTTATTCATCAACCAATAGAAGCAAACATATTCCTTTTATTGAAGGATGTCCTACAGTCACTGTCAGGTGTTGGGTCACAGCGTTGAGAAAAATGACAGTTTAGGGTTTTCTCAAACTTTGCTGCAGGATTCCTTATGGCAGGGGAAAAACATGGGGTGCACTTGGTTTACATGGTCACTTATGGTTACCGTGGAAACCCACCCATGTAAGTCCAGAAGATTTGGGAAGACAGTGGGGCTTCATGAGTCCCTCAAGCAAGGGAACACCTTGCTCAGCCAGTCATGCTCCTGCTGAGGAAAGCAGTCTTTCCTCAACCCTCTTCCCATCTTCCATTTCTTCTGGTGTGTGCATCAGTTTGTCTTCTCTGATGGCTTCTCTACCCAGCAGACAGTGCTCAGTGCTGCTGTGCCCATAGCTCAGAACTTTGTCTTGAGTGATGAACCTTTCTCCAGGTCCAGTCAGGAAAATTGCTGGACAGATTCAAACTGGTATGACTTATGTCAGGCTCATCCTCTCAGCCTGCACTCTGGGTTTGGGAACTGTTTCCTGACAGGAATCAGGCAATGCAGATGCCTCCTTCAGGAAGCTCCTGTATCTGCCCCATGAAATTTTTGTTTGTTTGTTTGCTTTTTTTTTTTTTTTTGTATTTCTTTCTGTGAGACCCCATTGGAGCTGAACTTTAAGCAGTCTCAAATTTAAGAAGATCACAGGTTAGCAGAGGATAGAGGCAAGGGGAAATCACAAAGGGCAGAGTCCAGAGCTGTATCTGATGAGGAGCTCTGTCCCCACTGAACACTAACTCCTCACTCCTCTCTGTTTCCAGCCCCTGGTGACTGCAATCCTACTTCCTGTCTCTGTGAATATGAATATAAAAGTAACCCCACAATACTTCCTCTGGTAGTATGAATGTAATTGGCCCCAATAAGATCATTGGGAGTGGCACTATTAGGAGGTGTGGCTTGTTGGAGTAGGTGTGGCCTTGTTGAGGAAATATGTCACTGCAGGGATTGACTTTGAGGTCTTATATATGCTCAAGCCATGACCAGTGTTTCAGACAGCTCCCTGTTGCCTGTGGGTCAAGATGTAGGACTCTTAGCTCCTTCTCCAGCACCATGTCTGCCTCTATGCTGCCATGTCCCACTATGATGATAATGGACTAAACTTCTAAAAACTTAAGCTACAACAATTAAATGTTTTCCTTTATAAGAGTTGCCATAGTCATGGTGTCTCTTCATAGCAATAGAAACCCTAACTAAGGTAGAAGTTGGTACCAGGGATTGGGGTATTGCTATGATAGGCCTGACCGTGCTTTTGTTTAGAGGAATATGGACCTGGTGTCCTTGGATTAGAAAAGCAGTTGAATGTTTTAAGTGCATAATGGGCCATCTTAGTAGGAGCATGGAAGACAGTGGTGCTGAGTGTGATAAATTCGGAGGTCTGGCTCAAGAGGTTTCAGAGGAGTGGAATTTTAGTATGGCTAGAGATCATTCTCGCGATATTTTGGTGAAGAATGTAGCTGCCTTTTACACTTGTCTGAAGAGTCTGCCTGAGACTGCAGTGAAGAGATCTGGTTTCATTCCACTGGCAGAGGAAATACCAAAACAGCCTAGTATAGACTCTATTGTGTGGTTGCTAGTGTTCATTCTTATGCACATTTATAATGAAAAGGAGCAAGCTGAGAAAGGAAAATTACAAAATGTACAGTTTGAAGAGAAAAGGGGCTTTAGGAATTGGGATGGAGCTCAATCCTGTGTTCAAAGAATAAACAGATTAAAAAATAGAATAAAGGAGTGGTGACCTCAGGGTAAGATCCCACCCAGACATGTTTCTAACTTGTGAAAAAGAATTAAAGAAAAGCTTAGAGCCAGGTATAGTAATGCATGCCTGTAATCCCAGTACTGGGAAGGCAGAGAGAGGCTGGCAGATCTCTGACTCTGAGGCCTGTCTAGAGTACAGAACAAGTTCTAGAACAGTCAAGTTTAGACAGTGAAGGTAAAACAGAAAGCAGGTAAAGATGAACAAGGGACCTATGTTGCAGCCCCAGCAAGAAGCAGAACTTGGCAGCTTCAGTCATGTGGTTCTGGCTTTAGAGTTAAGGATAGAAGAAATAGGTCATAGAATTTGCCTCCAAGACTAAGGAAAGCTGCTGAAGCCAGGGTATATCTGGGGTTTCCCTGAATGGAGGCCCAGAGAGGTCATTGCATGAAACTATGAAGCAGACCCCAAATGTTGGAGATGCCAGAGACATGGGATACCTGCCAAGGAAAGCTGCTAACAGGGAGTGGAACCAGTCCAAGAGAAACAAGTATGTTACAGTCAACAAAGCTGAAAGGGGTTAGAGATCTGAAGAACACTTTGACATCAGACATGGAGATGCAGAGTTTGAAGTTTGCCCAGCTGGTTTTTGGTCTTGCTTTGGTCCTCACTATGCTCCTTTCCCTGTGTTTCGGAATGGCAATGTATATCCTGTGCCATTACATGTTGGAAGTTCGTGTAGGAGGTGCTTCTTCATTTTGTATTGCTTTCATTGGTTGAATAAAGAAAACTGCCTTGGCCTTTTGATAGGGCAGAAATCAGATAGGCGGAGTAGACAGGATGGAATGCTGGGAGGAAGGGAAGTGTGGCAGATGCCACGATTCTCTGGCTTGAGTGGACATAGGTTAGAATCTTCCCAGTAAGCCACGACCCCATGGTGATACATAGATTACTAGATATGGGTTAAAGCAAGATGTGAGAGTTAGCCAATAAGAGGCTAGAGATAAGGCCAGGCAGTAATTTAATTAATACAATTTCTGTGTGGTTATTTTGGGTGTAAGCTAGCCAGGCGGCTGGGAGCTGGGCGGTGGGACACAACCCACTTCTCTCGCACAATAGGAAGTATGTGATCTGCTTTTTGATTTTGATTTTATGCAGAATTACAGTTAAGAAATTGCATGAGCCAGGCGGTGGTGGCGCATGCCTTTTAATCCCAGCACTCGGGAGGCAGAGGCAGCGGATCCCTTTGAGTTCGAGACCAGGCTACAAGAGCTAGTTCCAGGATAGGCTCCAAAGCTACAGAGAAACCCTATCTTGAAAAAACCAAAAAAAAAAAAAAGAAATTGCATGAATCTTAGAAGAGACTTTGAACATTACACTTTAAAGCATTGCATTGCTGAGACTGTTATAGACTACAAGCATTTTTGAAGTTGGAAAATGTATTTTGTATTATGGTATGGTTGCAAGCTTATGGGGGTCAGGGAGTGGAAGTTGATAGTTTGAATATAATTGGCCCCCATATGGTCATTGGGAGTGGTACTATGGGGTGTGGCTTATTGGAATAAGTATGGAATTGTTGGAGGAAGTATGTCACTATAGGGGTGGGTTTTGAGGTCTCATACATGCTCAAACCATGCCTAGTATCTCAGACCACTTCCTGTTGCCTGTGGGTCAAGATGTAGGACTCTCAGCTACTCCTCCAGCACCTTGTCTGCCTGTATCCCACCGTGATGATAATGGACTAAAGCTCTGAAAATATAAGCCACCACAATTAAATGTTTTTCCCGTATAAGAGTTGTCATGGTCATGGTGTCTCTTCACAGCAATAGAAACCCTAACTAAGACTCTCCCCTTTAGTGATTTAGCATAAAGTCAAGAGTTACCAATATTGCGGCAGTACACGGCAGGATTTCCTTCCTTACTGAGTGTGGATAACATGTTATCATGTATATATCCAGCCTTCTGGTTGTTCGTATGTCTGTCCACCACAAGGGGAGAGTCTTCCTAGGCCTTGGCTTAGAGCACGGTGCTGTCTTATACATGGTGGACACATGTCTCTTATGGAAATATTCAGAAGCATGGTTGCTGTGTGTCTAAAGACTCAGTGTTTTGTTTCTCCAAAGGACTGCCAGTGTTCCTGTAGCAACTGAAGATTTACTGAGTCCTCAGCAGGACACCAGGGTTCTAGTCTCTCCAGAGCCTCGGCACCATGCTCTCTATTTCTTTGATAGTGGTCTTTTAGGGTTTCTAGTCCTGCGACAAAACACCATGACCAAAAACCTAGTTGGGGAGGGAAGGGTTTATTCAGCTCACACTTCCGGATCATAGTCCATCATTGGAGAAAGTCAGGACTCAAGCAGGGCTGGAACCTGGAGGCAGGAGCTGGCGCAGCGGCCATGGAGGGGTACTGCTACTAGCTTGCTTCCCTTGAATTGCTCAGCTTGCTTTCTTCTAGAACCCAGGACCACCTGCCTAGGAGTGGCACCACCCACTATGGGCTTGGTCCTCCCCTATCAATCACTAATTGAGAAAATGCCTTTAGCTGGATCTCATGGAGGCATTTCCTCAATGAGGCTCCTTCCTCTCTGATGACTCTAGTTTGTGTCAAGTTGACACACAAAAAGAGCCAGTACAACAGTTGTCATCCTAATAGGTACTAAGCTTTGTACATATAAATTAATTAATTAATTTAGAGGCAGGACCCTGTTATGTAACCCAGACTGTCCTGGAACTCCATGACACTAAGAATGACCTGAAACCCCAAACCTTTTCTACTGAGATTACCAGTATATACTACCATGTATGACTTTTCAATCAACCAACCTTCCTTCCTTCCTTTCTTTTCTTTTCTTTTTCCTTCCTTCCTTCCTTCTTTCCATCCTTCTGAAGGACTCTAAATGCATTTCTGAGGCCTCTCAGCTCTAAAGACATTTCTGAAGCCTCTCAGTATTACACACCTCTCTCCTGGAGACGTGACAGTCATCCACACATGAATGTTGGCAACTTTCCATCATCTCCCTGAGTCTTTGTAAATGTTCTATTGAATAGGGGCAAAATAACCCTTAGTTGTTGACTCAGTTCCTGGTGTTTTGACTCAGTCCCCAGGAAAGGGGCAAAGTGACCACAGATCCCTCTTACCTCACCCAATCACACACTCATTCTCCTACCCTGGCACAGACCAATCACTGCTAGTAGCCCTTTGAATAAGCCAATCCAATTAGTTGGAAAACAACTCTCAGGCTCCCCCCTTGTTTCTATGGCTTTTTGCTTTAAGAGATGGGCTATAACAGCTATCGAGGTCCTTCTCATGCTGAAACTAAGGAACCCTGTCATGACAGAATAAAAATCCTCTTGCTTTTGCATCGACTGTGGTGTCTGGATGGTGTCTTAAAGCAACTCTTCCCTAGAGCTTGGACTCCTAGTCCAACACTTTCTTTCTTTTCTTTCTTTCTTTCTTTCTTTCTTTCTTTCTTTCTTTCTTTCTTTCTTCCTTTCTTTCTTTACTTCTTTCTTCTTCCTTTCCTATTGTGTGTGTGTGTTCACCACAGCAGGCATGTGGGGCTGGAGGACAGCTCTTGAGAGTCAGTTCTCTGCTTCTACCATCTGGGTCCCAGGTTCCAGGTCAGATTTGGCAGCAAGCACCTTTATTCACGAGCCATCTCACCTGCCCTGTGCATACAACTTTTATTTATTTATTTATTTATTTATTTATTTATTTATTATTTTGTTTTTCAAGAAAAAAACCTGTGTTGCTTTGGAACCTGTCCTGGAACTAGCTCTTGTAGACCAGGCTGACTTTGAACTCACAAAGATCTGCCTGCCTCTGCCTTCTGAGTGCTAGGATTAAAGGCGTGTGCAATCAGCACCCAGCTCCTGTACACAATTTTGAAAAGGAAAGCAATATCTCACCTTTGTCCTGGTCCTTTTGAACTTTGAAGCATCCAGCGCAGAAGCCAGAGGGCAGCCATGCCAACCTGCAACACACAGCAGGTATGCTCGAGACCCCCTTTTCTATTCAAGCTCCCTCACAGCCTCCAGGAAACATGTGAGTCAGAATGAGACCCCTGCCATCAAGAGTCTGAGCTTTTGGCTTGGAGCACAGGCCAGGCCTCCAGCAGGGTGTATCTGGAGGACAGCTTCATAGAGTATCAGGCAAGTGGTGGAGGTGGAGAGGACTTTGCATCTGAAAGGCGGGCCTGTTGCATATGGGCCAGGCCCCAAGTAGAATAAGCCATTATGGGGAAGGCTGTTGGTTGGTTTTCTGTGACTGTGACAAGCACCTGAGATGGTCACGGTATAAGATGTGTAAAAAGGTTCATTTTGGCGCACTGTTTTGAAGATTTCAGTCCAGGATCGAATTCAGAGATCTTCCTGCCTCTGCCTCCCCCATGTTGGGATTAAAGGCATGCACCACCATCAACCAGCCTTCTTCCATCTTTTTAAAAGAAGTTATTGATTTCATTTTATGTGTATTTTGTTTTATTTTATGTATTTTGCCTGCAAGCATGTATATGTGCTACATGTGATCCATTCATGGAAAGAAACCAAACACAGTATGTTCTCAGAGACCCCAGAAACACAGACAGGAGGAAGAAGGCACCTTTCCTACCCAGAACAGAGTTTGATTCACACCGTAGCAGCCAAGATGATGACGCAACAAAGGACTGGAGAAGAGAAGCAGTGACCCCCAACCCCCCAGGGCAGGAACATGTGCTGTCTGTCCAGGGAATCACAGATGACTCAGGGCAGCTGGGGGCTCTTGGTGATTGGGAGACACAGAAAGTTCTTGAGGGAGTGAAACACTGGGATTGGTGATATTCAGTAACTAACAGATTTTTGACGATCATCTTGACACTGCCGTTAGCTGAACGTGTTCAATTAGGAAGAAGTGAAATCCAATCTGCGTGGACTCAAAAGCGATGGTTTTCCTGAGGTGAGGCAGGAGGAAATCCAAGCTCTTAGAAAGCTGTATCTTCAGGCACCGCTACACAGTCCGTGTTAGCAGGTCCTCAGTCTTTGCAGAGGTGATCCTGTAACCTAGTTTCCCGGGGCTTATACAATGGAATGTTGTACATGTTTAACATCTGATCTTTTAAACATGGAGAGGAAAAGGCACAAACCAGGGAGCAAAGCTATTATTTTAAATTTCTTGTTGCGACAGCATTAGCTTGTGAGTCTGGTGACCAGACAGCCTAGCAAAAGACATGGGTGGAGGGATAGGCCAGCTAGGGGAGAGGAAGAAGTGGGCTTCCATTCTGGGTGAGTCTAGTCTAGGCTCATGGTGGTTCACGAGGGGACATCCCCCAGACTGTTGTGTTTATGGGCTCGAAACTCCGGGTACAGCTGTGGGAGATGTGACTCAGTTAGTGGAGTGTTTACCTAGCAAATCCAAGGCCCTGGCTTCAATCCCCAGCACCACATAAACCAGGCATGGTGGCATATGTCTGTAAGTCTATCCCTTGGGAGGTGAAGGCAGGAGGATCAGAACTTCAAGGTCAAGCTGTGTAGTGGTGGTGGCACACACCTTTAATCCCAGCACTCAAGAGGCAGAGGCAGGTTGAGTTTGAGTTCAAGGCTAATTTGGTCTATGTAGCAAGCTTCAGGACAGCCAAGGCTACACAGAGAAACCCTGTTTTAAAAAACCAGAGAGGAGGGTGAGGGGAGGCTGGCATGAAGGAGGCAGTTTATGTCATGTAAATGGAAAGTCTGGGAACCATTAGGTGTAGCATTAGGAATGAATGGCTCTATTGAGAGGTTTAGTGATGTCCAATGATGTCAGATAGCATCTGCCTATCTTCTACCTATCAGGTCTCCTGATCTTTGGCCTTACTCTGCTCATAGACGTGCTTAGTCATCCAATGGGTGGAAAGAGGCATTCTGCCAGCATCCCCATGGTCCTGGAAGAACTCCAGTTGCCTGGCTTGGGTGCATAAAGAATCCGAGTCCTGAGTGCAGGGAAGAGTGGTTACCATGACTGGTAGTACCTCTGTGGCTGAGGGAATGGGGAAACATTCATTTGCTCAAGGAAGAAGTGTGGATTCTCCTGGGGATGCATGCTGGGTCAAGAAAGAGTCTTTGGCGAGGTATCTTCTTCACACAAGTGGTGATTCTGCAGTTAGAGAAGCAGATGAGGTCATCTGGAGAGATGATCTGCCCAAGTTTAGACACGATCAACAAGCAAAGACTGGCCAGCATGTTTCAGCAGTTGGAGAGTCCAGGAGGGCCAAGCCAAGTCCCAGGAGGACACATCAAAGAAATGACGGTGCCATGAACTGCCAAGAGCTCCAAGGACAGGGCAAAGGGAAGAGTCTGTGGCTTGTCAACAACCCGTTGGAGAACTTTCAAAAAGCCAGGATAAGTAGGAAAGGACTTCCACTTTCAGGGTCTGTTCTAGGAAGGAGGGAGCACCGGAGTCAGGCAGGTTCCCCAGGACCAGGACCTTGGGGATATACCTGTGTTGCTGGAGTCACCAATTAAGGGAAAGGTAATGTCTGGACAGGGACATTGGGTTATCTTTGGTTCAAAGACCCTGTCTCATACACAAAATGCAGAGCACAGGGCCCATCTTGTTTTATTGTTTTGATCACTGCAATGTTGTAAAATATCTAAGTATCTTTTAAAATTAGTTTTAGAGGGCTGGAGAGATGGCTCAGTGGTTAAGAGCACTGACTGCTCTTCCAGAGGACCCAGGTTCAATTCCCAGCACCCACATGGCAGCTCACAACTGTCTGAAGATCCAGTTGTAGGGGATCTGACACCTTCACACCCATGCACATAAAATAAAGCTAAAAAACCATAAAATGTTTTTTTAAAAATTAGTTTTTGAACCACACAAGTAATACAAGATGACAAAACAGAAAACTCACAAAAGATAAAAACTGAAGGTTCTTTCTGTCCTCCTCCCCTGCCCTCCTCACTGTTATAATTAATTTGTAAGGGGGTCCCCGGTAAAGGGGTCCCCAGGGTCGAGACCGGATAGAGACCACATGGTCAGATCTGCAATGGCGGCTGTGGCAGCGGGAAGCATGAAACCAGATGGATATTAAAGTTAAGCATTTATTGAGCAGAAAGAGAGAGAGAGGGGGAAAGGAGAAAGACAGAAGAGAAAAGAGAGGGGGGGGGAAAGGGAGAGAGAAGGGGTGGAGGAGAGAGACGGAAGACCGTCTGTGTCTCCCGAGAGCAATGGACAGACAGACCAAGGAACCGGAACTCTGCCCACAGCAGAGAAGGAGTGGGCATGCCCGCTCCCAGGGCGCCCAGAATCACAACACTCAGGCAACTGCTTTTTATCATTTTGGGAATTCTGCCAAAGATTTTTAATGCATGGACAGGTGATTATATGCATGGATTTAGAATAAACCAGTGGAATGTCACCAAGCACCATCCTGCCCCTTGCTTTTTGCCCTCGCTGAATCTCTTGGAGCTAGCTCCTCATCAGCATGGGGGCTCCTCATCAGCATGGGGGGTCCATACCCTTTCAGGAACAAGATGACATCTGTTTCAGGGTTGCAGCAGGCTCTGCCATGAGGACATCCTGTCATTCCTCCTCTGTTGCAGTTAAAAATACTGCCTTACTGGGTTGGAGATGCAGCTCAGTTGGCGTGCTTGCCTAGCGCGCTTACCAAGTCCTCAGTATGGCTAAAACTGTGGGATGGCACATTCCCGCAATTCCAACACTTGGGAGGGAGTTAGAGGCAGGAGGATTAGAAGTTCAGCGTCACCTTGGGCTATATGGAGTTTGGGACCAGCCTGGGCCACAGGAGACCATGTCTACAAACAAACAAACACGTGGAGTGCTGGGAATGTAGCACAGCAGCAGAGGGCTTGCCCAGTACTTCCAAGGCCCTGGGTTTGCTTCCCAGAACTGGCTCAGATGAAACAACTCCTCAAAACAAACATAAAACCTAAACGTGAACAACTTCAACGTACCTTTTGAAAAAGGAAAGTTTCCATTTATTTGATTGTTCGTTTATTTTGTATATGGCTCCATGATGTGTGAATGGAAGCCAGAGGATAATTTGTGGGTGCCAGCGGACAACCTATTAATTAATTAATATACCTTTTAATACATTCACCTTTGTTCACAGAAGGAATTACTCTTGTACCTTTAATTCCAAGTAATAAAATTATTAAAGAGTTTGCACCCACACCTTGGTCCCTAACCTATGATAGTCTCAATGATTTCACCTTTCCCATGACACAAACATGACATGCATCCAGAGGAAACCGGACTTGTGATTTTGAATCTTGACCTTCTCCGGGACTCGTGGTGTGTGGCACGGTACTCTCTGGGTGTTGGGCAGCAAGTGGCGAGCTGCGACATCAGCCATAGGACCAGGATGTAAACCGACCTGTAGACCCAGGGTGTTGTATTACGGCTTCATGCTGGTAGGTAGGGATTTGTCTTAGTGTATTTTCAATTTATTAGGGGCTTTGAGTGACATAAGTTGAGAAGCATCTGTGTTTTTAAGTGTGATGGATGGTGCTAAACTGTCTCTCAAAGAAGTCACAAGATGGCAGAGGTTGAGCCAGAAGCACACAGCTGTTATTAGCCCCCTCTTTTGGAGTATGAGTACGTGTGTATGCATGTGTGAGAGAGACAGTGGTAGAGAGATAGAGAGACAGAGAGTGTGTACGTGTGTGGAGGTCAGAGGAGTTGGTTCTCTCCTTCCACCATGTGGGTCCCAGGGTTAGAACTCAGGTTGCCAGGCTGGGTGGTACCTTTACCTGCTGAGCCATCCTTTAAAATAATTTGGATAGCTGCGTAATATTCAGAAAGTCACAAAACTTACATCTCTACAATAGTAAACAAACATGCCATTGTGACATTAATAAAAACACTAATCTTTGAAAGATGACATAGAATATATAGCCTTGCTACCTTAATTAATTTAACCATGGCTGTAACTGATAGTCTTTTCCCCAGGGAACTGGTTCTCTTGAGGCATATATATATACTTTTTTTTTTTTGAAGACAGATCTCAGTATGTAGCCCTGGCTAGCCTTACTGTATAGACCAGGCTGGGTTAGAACTCACATGATAGATCCTTCTGTTTCTGTCTCTCACATGCTGGGACTACAGGTATGCACCGTCACACCCATCCAGGCAGGATGAGGCCCACAGAATATTTAGCATTGTTTATGTGTTTTAATTTACTCATGGGTTGCTTATATGTTACTTTCTAACAACTGTGAATATCTTTGTCTTCTTAGGCAGCCTTCTCTAATGTCCCATTTCAGAAGAGAGATGCCTGGGTCAACAATGCGGACATTTTTATGACTGATGGCCCTCTCAAAGGTGTAGCATTTGGTATTGTTAATAAAAATTCTCTTTTGCTAATTTTATAGTTAAAAAGTGGAATCTTGATTTCCTTTCTATTTTAATTGCCAGGGAGGTAGACTATCCTAGCATATATGTGCTTATTAGCAGTATTTTTTCTCCTCAACTCTGCCTATTCCCTCTTCTCTCCTCACTTGATTGACAGTGCATCCCTTCACAAAGGAAGTAAGATGTTGTCTTATCTGGGAAACTTCTGTCTCTGCAGGCCCCATGACCTTCTGAGATGTTATTGACTGCCACTAGATTATAAAATTCAGCCTTGCGTGTAAGAAGTTGGAGGAGGAAGCAGTGAGAAGACTGGTGGTGTGGCATGAAGACAGGAAACAGAACAGAGGGCTAATAGGCAACAGCGGGGGTGCAGAGATGGAGCTGTGGGAAGCTGTGAGCCAGGGCCAGCATCCCAGGCAGCATAGAGGATGAGGATGCTCCAGGGGCCTCGTCTTTGAGCTTCTGTTTGGAACCCTGGTGTCCTACTTTGGGTCCTGCTGATAAGCTACCCTAAGAGCAATTTAGGGAAGAAAGAGTTCGCTGTAGTTTACAATCCCAGGTTTAGTCTCTCATCTGGGGGAAGGCAAGGCAAGGATGTGAAAGATCTAGCTGTAGCCACAGCCATGAGTGGAGGATGAAGGCACACATGCCGTCAGTATCAACCCAGCCTGCTCTTCTCTGACACCATCCAGGGCCCAAGTGCTTGGCAGTGGCGCTGTTCACTTTTCGCCTAGTTCTTTCCATATCTATTAATGTAATTGAGATAATTTCTCACTGGGATTCTCTTCTCACATGGTTCTAGATTGCTTCATGCGGACAATGGTGACCACTGTAGCCCTGGATGTGCTTTGAGGATCCCATGTGAGTGTGTCAGGATGCTCACCAGGACAGTGATGCTGGCAGATAGAGGCTGGGATGGGGGAGGATTTCAGCCAGGAGTAACCAAGGGCCATCACCTCCTCTCATTAGACAGTGATCAAGTTTCACCACTGTTCAACAGTTAACTAGATCTACATTGCATTTTTGTCTTTTAAAAAAAAAATCTATTTTAAATTGTGTGTGTACGGGTGGGATTTGTGCACGTGTGTAGGTGTGTGTCGAGGTTAGAAGAGGGTGTTGGATCCCCTGAACCTAGAGTTGCAGATGGTTGTGAGCCACCCAGCATGGATGCTGGGATCTGAACTCCGGTTTCAACAAGAGAAGTGTGCACTCTTAACCACCGAGCCATTTCTCTAGCCTCTAATTTGTATTTTCTTTATTATTAATTGCCACATGTAGAGAGATTTTATTTATGACTTTCTATATGTGTGTAGACATACGTGTATGTATATATGTATATGTGTATGATTATATGGTGTAGATCCAGAACATGTGTTTGCTCTGAAACAGGGCCTACTTGTGTAGCCCAGAATGCTTCAAACACAGTTTAGACACACACACACCCCTCTCCAAGTGCTGGGATTACAGACCTGTGCCTCTACATATGACGTATCCTATTTATTACTGCTCTCTGTACTGGTGGTGTGTGCCCATGTATATATGTCCACCTCTTGCGGAGAAATTAACTTTGACCTTGTCTCTTTTAGATGTTAATCTGTAAATTGATCCCTGATAATCCTTACATATATTCAAGGTACTGGACTTTGTCACATTCCCCACAAATCATCTTTACGTGGACTTTAGTGTTTTACTGTTGCTGAAGTCTGTGACAAGGTCTGATCAATGTACATTCCAGACTAACCCACGTTTCTATCAGGGCACGTAATGGTTCTCTTCCCCTGGCTGTGTTCCCTGTGCCCCTCCTACCCAATCGCGGTCTGCCCTTCTGTGCCAGAGGCGGATTCCTCTCGCCATAGATCAGCCTTGCTGCTCCAGCGTTTCACATAAAATCAACTGTGAAGCCGGACTCCTCTGTGTCTGGCTTCTTTTACTTGACATAATGTGTTTGAACTTACCCACGTCGTTCCTGTTGAGGCGCCGTTCCTTTTTATTGCTCGGTGACATTCCACTGTGTGAGCTCGGCACAGTGCGCATTCTTTCTCCTGTGGATTGACACCGGGGATGTTTCTAGTTTTTGCTGCTGTGAATAATGCTCAGGCGGATTTTCTTGTGCCAACACTTTTGAGGACGTTCGTTCTTATTTGTCTTGGGTAACCACCAAAGCACGGAGAGGCTAGATTCTATTGGAGGTGCACGTTTAACTGCTTTTGGAAACAGCCCTGCTCTTTTCCAGAGACATGACCCCGTTTCTTATCACCAGCATCAGACCAGGCACTTTCAGCTCCTCCATATCTTCACCAGCATATGACACAAAAAAGGGTTTAAAATTTTAATTACTCTGATGAGTTACAGTGGTATCTCATTGTAATCGTAATTTCCTTTTTTCTTTCTGATGACTTTTGATGTTGAATACTTTTTCTTGTTTTTATTGTCTATTCATGTTTCATCACACTCAATACTGAAGCAAAAGTTTTCATGTACTCAAGTTTAGAAATTTTTCTGGTACAAATTTTATTGCATGCATGTATGTATGTATGCTTGTAATTAGACTGTTTTGAGGCATTTTCATACTCTGCATCCCAGGCTATCCTTGAAACTCACGATATAGCCCAAGCTGGCCCCAAACTTGCAGCAATCCTCCAGCCCCAGTCCCTCAAGTACTGGGATCACAGGCATGAAACAGCATGCCTGACAATTTCATTGCTTCTAAACTAAGAAATCCTCCTTAACACTAAAAGCCAGTAAATGTAATTATATTTTTCCAGTATGTTATTGGCTGGAATCTTAAACACAGTGGTATCTAAGTTTTGATTTAAATCGTGAAGACTCTGTAGTGACCTTCGTGCTGCTGTGACCCAAATACCAGACAGAAACAATTCATGGAAGAATTCCTTTGACACATGGTTTCAAAGGGTCTCAGTCCATTACAGTGGGGAAGGCCTGCTGGTGGCCAGAGTGGTGATGGCAGCTGTTTGTGATGAACCTAGAACCAGGGGCAAGTCTAGCCTCCAGAGGCCCTCCCCTCCCCTAGTGACTGACTTCCCCCAGACAGGTCCCAATCTCCTCAGAGATCATACCAGCTGGGTAACAAACATCTAAAAGATGAGCCTGTGCGGTCTGCTTCAATCTCAACCACAGCAGGAATGACTTGTCCTTGAATAGCGGACTGACTGAGACACAGGCTAAATTCCTTCCCCTGCTTGTTCGATCTATTGCATTTTACTTTAAAATGACTTTTACATGTAATTGGATCAATGTCCATTCCACTGCTGCTGTTGGTATGTTTTCCCATATAGTACGTGTTTTCAATTATCGGGGTTACAAAGTGTATAAGATGGCAAGGCTACCTTTATTCTTTTTTTTTTTTTCTTTTTTTCAAATACTCTTTGGCTGTTTTAGCTCAGTTGTCTCTCTGAGCTGGTGTTGTGTGGTGAATAATGATCTCTCTCTCTCTCTCTCTCCCCCCCTCTCCACACCAAAGATATCCACACCCTAAAGCCTGGAGCCTGTGACTGCACTGCCTTGTGTAGCAGGAGGGATTTCGCAGACGTGGCTAACCAAAGGACCTTGAGAAATGAAGGTCATCCTGGGTTACACAGCTGGGCCCTGTGTGACCACAGGGATACTTAGAAGAGGGTAACTGGAAGCCAGGATTAGGAGAGAGAATACTGGGGATGGGAACAGAAGTTGGAGTCAGGCAGCCACATATCAAGGAATGCTGGCGGCCTCCAGAAGCCAGAGGAGGCAGCCCCCCTCCACCCTTTATTCCCCACACTCCCACCCCCAGCATGCAGAAACCTCGGTTTCAGCTCCCTAACATTCATCTCACACTGCTGGTCCTCCAGACCTGCAGAAGAATAGCAGGTTGTAACAGCGATAGGAAACAGCATGCTAACTAAAAGAAAGATTGTTTCTAAGCCAGGCATGGCGGCTCATGCCAGCAATCCCAGAGCTTTGCAAGCCAAGGCAAGAGGATCGCCAGGAGTTCAGGCCAGTGGGGGCTGCAGAGGGACATTTTGTTCTAAAAACTAAAGAGAAGGAGAAGGTGGAGGTGGGGACAGGAGGTGGAGGAATGATGGGGTGTGGTGCCATCCTTCCTGTCACAGCACTCAGGAGGCAGAGGCAGATGGATCTCAGTGAGTTGGAGGCCACAAGGCTACATAGTGAGACCCTGTCTAAAAAAGAAAAAAAAAAAGGAGGAGGAGAGGTGGAGAGGAGAGGCAGGAAGGAGTGGGGAAGAGATAGGAAGGAGAGGGGAAGAAATGGGGGCGGGAGGGGGAGGAAGAGCTGTAGCAAAAAAGCATTTACTTGTAGTCTCAGCTGCTTGGAAGACTGAGGTGGGAGTACTCCTTGAATCCAGGGATTTAGGACTAGCTTGGGCACTCTTAGTGAGGGTTTTTATTGCTGTGAAGAGATACCATGACTGTGGCAACTCTGATAAAGGAAAGCATTTACCTGAGACGGCAGCTCACAGTTTCAGAGGTTCAGTCCATTATCATTATGGCGCGGAGCAGGGCAGCGCGCAGGTAGACACAGTGCCGGAGAAGTAGCTGAGAGTCCTACTTCGTGTGCAGGCGACAGGAAGTGGACTCAGACACTGTGTGGTATCTTGAACATATATGAGACCGCCAAGCCTACCTCCACAGTGACACACTTCCTCCAGGAAGACCACACCCACTCCAACAAGGCCACACCTACTAATAGTGCCACTCCCTGTGAGATTATGGGTGCAATTACATTCAAACCACCATAGAGAGACTCTGTCTCATTAAGAAGCAGCACGTGTTCTGCTGCGATTTTGGCTAGAACTGTGTTAAACACTGCATGATTTGTAACGCCTAGCCATCCTTGCACTCTTCTGCCTTGCGTACGACCCCTCCAGAAAGTATTCTGGTATCGCCGTGCAAAATTGCCTGCTGCTGAATCTTGAGGAGAAACAGTTTACCTGAAAGGCAATCCCAGGAGACACACAAAGGGAGTAAGAAAGAAGGACAGGGATCAGAGAGTTGCTAAAGAGGAGATGCCAGCCTGCAAGTGACCCCTGCTGGTGACCCCGGTTGCCTCTCATTAGGAAATCTGAGAAGCCACATAGAGCATGCGCCACAGGATCATCCGGGTCTTCTCAAGGGAGCCCGTGTGTTACCTGAGTACTGGGAAAGAAGGGGCACAGAGAATGGGAAATGCCGTCAAACCTTGTAAGATCACTGTCAGCCTTGTCTGCAAGCACTCTGCAGGTGGAACTGGCTTCCCTGCTTGGGGTCCCCAAATCTGCTTCCTTGTGGTGGCAGAACAGCCACCTACATAGATGTGGCAGGTAACTTGTCTCTGGCCATTGTTACCAACACCTGATTTCCAAAAATCTTGTGAAATGAGGAATTATTTTGCCCACCAGAACCTCAGGCAGGCCACAGGCCTGGAGATTAGAAGTACCCACTTAGCAGTCCCAGAGTCAAGCTGACAGGTATGCATTCCCAGCTCCTTGCTCCTGGGAAGTGCGGAGTGAAAACTCTGAGGTATGTGTCTGACACTACTTCCCAGAGTTCCCCAGGGTATGGGAACTTGACACCACACCCTTTAGTGCCTGCTTCCCTATGCTAGGCAACTTTCTGTTGCCCAAGGCAATCAGCTTATAAAGAAAAAAGGGTATCTCACGTACGGTTTCAGAGTTCCGGCCCATGACCGGTTGGCTCTCCTGCTTTGGGGTCTGGGGCATGGAGGCATATTGCACGGAAGACTGAAGCTGTAAACAGACATGTAGCCATCATGGCAGGAGTGTGTGGCAGGGCAAACTGCTCAGCACACATTTCTGGAGACCAAAGGAGTGGAGGAAGACAGCGCAGCTTCATCATCCCCTTTGAGGCTTGGCCTCAGTGACCTAAAGTTCACCCACAAGGCTGCTGTCCCCTGCTGGAGAACTAAGCCTTGGGGGCCACTGAAAATCCAGACTGGACCACGTCTCTCCCCTGCCTACATCCTATTCCCCAAAAGGCATTTTCTGGGTCCCCTCCCGAGTAAATTCTTATCTTTATGTTCAGTATCTGGGAAAACCGATGTCAACTACTGGACCGAAATGATCAGAGCAGAACTGCTGAGCCAGGAAATGGAGATTTTTGTGTCAGGTGAAAACTGAGAGGAGCTTGGTTCCTGTCTACCCTCTCTTCTCATGGTTCCCTGGCCGGTCACCACAGCCACTTCTCTGGGTCTGACCCTGAGACAAGGACCCTATTCTTGATCCTGACCCCTTGAATTCCTGGGAGGAGCGGGGACATCTGAAAGGAGTTTGCTCACCTCAAAAGGCAGGATCCGAGGCCAGCTGGGCTTCAGGTTCAGAGAAGAGCTAAGAACCAATGGATTTCCACCATGAGACCTGAGTACATTCCCGTGAGGAGATAAACATCAGTATAGACTGAGGCATGGTTCCATGATGCTGTTCTGCTGGGCCCTCTCTAGTGACCTTGGGGATGGAGACAGTGGAGTCTCTCAGGATCCATAGCCCATAAAACCATGGGTGCCACAACCCAAGGTGAAGTGCCTTCTACCCCAACTCTGTAATTTACAGTACAACTGGAACTCCTCTGAAGGACTGCTCAGGAAGATAAACTGATTCAGAATCAGGGGGGCTTGGACATTTAATGAGGCATCAAGAGCCCATAAGGATTTAGACAAGAATGATTTGTCCATTTAGGATGCCCAGCCTGTCTCAGTACCTCCTCTAAAGGATGCTGTCACTTCTCTGAAATGACAACCCATGGGATGAACCAGCCAACCCATGGGATGCAGAGTTGCCAAACTGTCCAGTTAGACAGTACTGGCCATTTACCTGTCCAAAACTCCACTTGAAATTTAGTCTGCATGAGAACCTGGGAAGTCAGACCTTTAAAGGTGGTTAGGGCTCTGCCCTCATGAATAGATTCCCCGTTCGTGTGAATAACGGACTTGTGGATTGACAGGCTCTCATCTCTGAAGCAATCCTTCGGTAAAAATATGTTTGCCTTGTTCTCTCAAGAGCATCCTTCCTCTTGCCATGTGGTGCCCTGGGCCACCCTGGGACTCTACCAGCAAGAAGGCCTTTGGCAGATGTATCCTCTCAATCCTGAGCCTGAGCCATTAGCTAAAATAAAATAAACTTCTTTTCTTTAGAACTTATCCTGGTTTGCCGTACCGTACTACTAAGTAACAGGCGCTAGTTACCATGAAGGACCCAAGATGCTAGGAGTCACAAATTGGCAATGTCTTTACAGAAGGGCAAACTGGAGCTGAGAGAAGCCAAGTGATTTGTTCAAAGTCAGTCTTTGGAGTTGATGCCTTGGGTAAGAGCATTGCCTACTCTTCCAGGGGACCCAGTTTTGAAACCCAGCACCCATTTGGCAGCTCACAATTGTCTGTAGCTCCAGTGTCAGGGGATCTGATACCCTCTTCTGGTTTCCATAGGGACCAGGCATGCATATGGTACACATACATACATATAGGCAACACACACAGACACAGACACAGGCACATACACACACATGCAGTATGCCGCTTGAGATTATTAATATTGGTGATAAGCCCTGTGAAGAGCGGAAGAGGCAGTTAGGTCTCTGTAGCTAGAAGAACTGGCACGCTGCTTCCTAGAATGTGAAGGATAATCTAGAGAGCGTGAAAACACAAATAGTATCTTCTGGGGCTTTCAATTCCGAGCAGTTGAGTTGCATTTCCTAAATGTAAATATGTATCAGGACACTTTCAGAATTTTTAATGGCTGGCTCAGCAATTAAGAAGAAGTCTACTAATATGTGGTAACTGAGTCGTGAGATGGATTAAAAGCTGCGTCTGTGTTATGCTGAGACATTCCCAGGGTCTGGAAACACGAAGGTGAGAAAGGAGACATTGCGTAGGCATCTAGAAAACTAAGGGCTTGGTGAGGCTCGCCCCTTGGAGGGACCCTTCAACCTGAGCAGGAAATCTTAAATTCTGTTTACACTCATAGGTTTATGCTTCTTGTGAAAATCAAAAACAAGGGAGGAGGTGGACCCATGTATAGAACAGCAGTGACTACCTGTTAACCACTGCCCCAAGCCTCCCCAGAATAACTATTTTAAAAGTTGGGGTCAGCTTTCCCCAGAGTGTCTGTGTTTAACTGTCTCCAGAGAGATGAACTTGGGTGGCTACTTTACAGTCCACTGGAAGGCTGCGGTATAATTTATGAGCCTGTTTCTGGGTCATTTCCAGCTTTTCAATATTACAAATAGCATGATGATGAATTTCTTGGTGTGTAAATCTTAGGCACCACCTCTGACAGGCTGTGCTCCATTCCCGGCAATGAGAGAGCTGAGTGATGCCTGTCCATTCTACCCTCAGGCACCAGGCCCAGGCCCAGGCCCAGGCCACAGCCCTAGCTTTTGGCCACAGCCTCAGCATCCTGGAGGACCACCTAACAGGGCAGAGGAAGCAGCCTGGACCTGGGATGGCTGCTTACACTGGGCCTTGACCAAGTGCTTCTGCCTTTATTTATAGATCTTAGTTTTCCCAGCTTAAAAAGGCTATTGGATTTTTATTTTAGCTAAAAAATTTATGATTAAAAGGAGAATCGATATAGAGGCTCATTATGTAAAACAACTGAAGACCTGGAGGTGAGGCTCAGAGGCTGGGTGCTAGCCTCCTACATGAGAGGCCCTAAATTTAGTCCTTGACACTACCAAAAAAAGAAAGTAGACAGACCAAACATTTGAGGTTAGCTTGGGCTACATGACAGACAAGACCCTGTCTCAGAACAAGCAGATGAAGGTGATAACAAAAATCTAGCAGCAACAAACAAAACCAAGTGAGTGGAACTGGGGTCAGACCTCTCCCTGATCCATCATTCTTTCACGCAACAAAAATTGATGGTCTCCTGTGTTGTACTAGGTGCTGGGGGGGAGTCTGAGCAATGTGTTTAAATGCTTGGGTTGGAGAGCCCCAGGGCGTTGCTGACTTTCCTCACTAAAACTGACACCATCCAGCACCTGCTTTGTCTTTATGACATTCATCATTTATACATTGTCTGCTCCCCAGGCTGGTGGAGTTGCCCCGGGCTCTGTCTGTTCTACTCACAGCCCTGTCTGATTCAGCCTTGACTAGTGTCCCCCTACCCCCACCCCAGCCCTCGTGTCCTTCTGGGCCCTGCCAGTCCTTTCTCCTTTCTGGGCCCTGCGGCCTCAGTCTACTCTAGAAAGTCCTCAGGTGTGGTCACTGTATACAGCCACCAGCTGCCACCAGAGCTGAGCTCCTGGGACCTGTGAGCAGCATGCCCAGAGGCTGGCCTGCATCATTCTGCTCTGTTCTTTACCACCCAAGCTGCCATTTCACAGAGGTGAACACTGGGGTCAGTGCTAGGTGCTTGCCAGGCTGGTGGTCTATACACACCCCCTTAAGCCTCTGCATACTGGAAAGATAAGTAGAGGACTCTTCTAGGATAGACATGGACCTTCCTATGTGATCTGGGACCCATCAGAGTATCCCATTAGCTCCAGGAAAGGGGCCCCACGAGGGAGGGGCAAACCATGATTCTGCCCCTGGCCCCATGCCATGTGCCTCTCTGGATTGCAGATGCTAGAGTCTGATTATGACAGTCATAACGGATGCAGAATTGGGGCCATTGTCTCTGGGAGCCCTGTGAATGAGGCCATCAAATCCTTTTGTCTATTGTCATTCAAATCTTAGTGTCAGAGGGAGCAGGTACTCACCAAGTTGCTAAGATTTCTACCTTTTAAACTGGGAAGGAGGGGTATGAAGAGGGGGAGAGAGGGTCCTGGTATGTAGTCCTGGCTTTGCTACCCACCAATGGGTGACTGTAGACACGGTCCTTCCTTCCTCCTTGACCATTGGTTTCTGGACATGCAAAGTCAAGGTTTAATTCGACATGTGTCTGGATGCTATCTGTAATCTGCCAGCCTGTTCCCCCTGAAGATGAACACTAAAAAGAAATCCCATACTATCTCAGAATTGAGTATAATAAAGGGTTATTTATTAGGGGTAGACTCACAGATCACAGTCCTCTGCTCCAACAGAGAACAGCAACGAATCCTGCAGGCATGCACCTTACATAGGCATTTATAGTATAAGAGGCCACGCCCAAGTGGGCGGGTAACTTAAAGGCTACTGGCTGAAGGATTTCAGAGTGTTGGTAGGCAGAGATGGCATCTGTGATTCACCTTGCCCACCTGCTAGTGAAATCCCTGTGTCCATGGGTCACGTCTGAAATCACCTGCCTCGTCTAGGGCCCAGCCAGCACAACTCAGTGTCTTCTAACTGAGCATGGGCAGGGGGTGGGGGTGGGGGCGGCTGACCACTCTCACCATCTGCCTGCCCTTCCAGTGTGGTGGACTTCAAAGCTCAGAGACGGGCTGTTAGGTATCCTGATTGTTGTGTATGACCTCACTAAGATTTTCCCGTGTGAGTCAGGGTTTGTCTGGGCCATGGCAGACAGTGGCACCCCAGGTTTTTGTTATCAGCTTTGAGATCTATCTGCTCAGACATCTTGGGCTTCTGGGGCTCAGGGGACCATTTAAGTCCCTATCTATGTCCACAGAGTCCTGTGTAAGGCCAGAATCAGAACTCAGTGTGTGGGCCTTTGCTGCCCGCCTTCCCTCTATTCCTACTTAAAGCATTGTGTAATCATTCCCTTACTAATGGTGACTGATAGCAAAGCTGACCACTGGCTTGCTGCAAGGGGCAGGGGTGAAACAGCCTCAGTCCAGGTGCTCCCAGTGCGTGGCCTAGGGCAGTATACCCTGTCAGCCTGGATTTACAGTAGAGAAAGTACACCATCGGGACCACTGTAACAAAATGCACATAAACAGCAGAGGTTTTGTGGGGGAGAGGAGAAGAGGAGAAGGGGTCTCTATGCAGTTCTGGCTGTCCCGGAATTTATTACATAGACCAGTTTGGCCTCAAACTCACAGAGCTCTGCCTGCTTCTGCCTCCTGAGTGATGGCATTAAGACTTGTGCCACCATGCCAGGCTCAGCAGAGATTTTTCTCAGAGGCTGGGAAGTCCAAGGTGGTACTGTGTCTGCTGAGGGCTCCCCTGGTCCATGGATCATACCTTCTTAGTATGTCCTCACTTGGTGGGAAGGACAATGAACTCTCTGGAGTCTCTTTGGTAAGGACATTAAAGCTATTTCAATCTCAAGGACCCATTCACTCCCTAGGCCCTGTCCTGATAACATCTCTGTGTCCATGGGGCTGGGTGGTTTGGTTTTGGGGGAGGGGATGCAGGCATTCCCAGCAGTGTGAGAGAGGATAACTGGGAGGCTATAGGAACGAAGAGGAGGGAGAGAATAATGAGGCCTGATACCAGTCTCTGAGTCCCAGGCCCTGGAGCCCGACTCTGCCACTTACCAGCCATGCAGCTTCAAACAATTTAACCAGAGCCCCGTTTTTCTCATTTGAGAATAAGTAACAAAGGCAGCAATGTCAGAGCCACACACGGCAAGTAGTAAATAGTTAATAGTTAATTGAGCAACAAGAAGAAAGAAGGCTTCCCCGACTGAGCAGGTCACAGGGAAGCAGGAGCCTCTGTGGACTGTGGGCAGGTACGTCCCTGGACATCCTCAGAATTTAAGATTTCTCGCACACTTTGGGCGTTGCTGACAAAAGGACAGATGGAGACCCAGAAGGGTAAGCGTTTGTCTCAAAATTGCATTGCAGCCTGGTCCAGGTCCAGATGGGGCTCCCTGTTGCCTGCTTGTCATTTAAGGCCTGTATAGCCTGGCCTCAGTTTACCTCCTGATTCACTTCTCTCTTCTTAGACACAGACGGTGTACAACCTACAGAGAGAGCAGAAGGACCTGCTATGGTTGGGTTTCCTTCAGTTGCTCTAACAAGCTCCCAACTGCAGTGACTAAAGAGGATGAGGTTAATGCCCTTGTAGTTTTGGAAGTCTGGATTTTAAGCTGGGTCTTACTGGAGTCCTATTTCCCCCAAGATACATTCATAGGGTCGCCTCTCTGCCTCTCCCTTTCTGGTAGCTGCAGCATCTCCTGGCTTGTATAGGCATCATCCCATCTGCACTGGTGGTTACGTGGCCTCCTCCTCTAGTGACAAGTCTTCCTCTGCCTCCTTTGATGAGGGTCCTTTCTATCACAGGTCCACTCAGGTAACCTTGGGTCATCGCCCATCTCAGGATTCTTGACTTCATTCTACCCTCAAAGTTCCTTTTCCATCTAATGTAACATTCTTGGGGAGGGGGCAGGATGTAGCTCAGGGAGAGAGGCAGATAGAGCATCCTGCCTAAGGTGCCCAAGGGCCTGGGTTCAACCTTCAACACCACCAAAACAATAAAGTAACATCTGTGGTTCCAAACTTTTAGAGGACCACAGGGTCAACGGCAAAAAGCCTGCACTCAGCAGGTGCGGGGGCGGCTTCTTCCCAGGGTCTCTGCCCGATACTCACAAGTATTAATTTCTCGTAGGAGCCGGGTGAGGCAGTTACTAGTTCCAGCCCATTTATCGGTTATGGAAACTGAGCGCTGAGAAGTACTGGCTGTTTTGTATTGTGTGATCAAACCGCGTGACAGAAACAACCCGAAGGAGGCATTGTTTTGGCCCACCATTTCAGAGAGCCCAGCTCTTCACGGTGGGCAAAGCGTGGCAGGCAGCCAGCAGGAGTACGCTACAGCGCTACAGCAGGTGTAGCATACAGTAGCTGGGTGACTGTTCACGCGGCAGCAGAGCAGGGACTGGATACAACCTTCAAAGGCCTCCCCCTAGTGACCTACCTCCACCAGTTAGACTGCCTCCTCAGGGTTTCACAGCCCTTAAAAACTCAACCCAGGAACAGGCACCCAAAACAGGAGTCTGTGGGGATCACAGCTCCAGCAGACCTCCCCGGTCCAGGCTCCCAGCTCACTCAGCACCACAAGAATGACGGTCTTTGTGATCATCTCCCCCGACTACTAGACCCCTGTTTTCTTGCTGGATAAGTAGGGAAATGGAAGCTGAGAAACTTGAGCGGAGTTACTCAGTACATTAGAAAACTGTTCTAGGAAACTGGTCTAGGCTTCCAGCCATGACCGCCCAGCTCTTCTTAGGAATGGCCGGCCACGCCTGGAGATGGATACAGCACACGGTGGGGCCAGGGCACTTGTTCATTTTCTGTCACCATCACACAGTATCAGACTAGATGAGTTATTAAGAAAAGAGATTTATTTTGGTCTACGGTTTTAGAGATCCAGTTGTATCTAGTGATGCCTGTCTTGCTGCGAGGTGGTACAGCAAGAGACAGCATGTATGGGCATTTTCTGGTCTCTCCCTTTTATAAAGCACTGGGATAATTGGTGGGTACTGCATGCTAATGATCCCACCGAATCCTAGCTACCTCCAAATGTTCTACCTCTGTGTATACTATAGTGGAATTAAATTCCCACCTTAACACTTCCCAGCGGGGATTAGGCTTCCGTACCTGAAATGGTGGGAGCATGCCACATCTGAACCAGGGTGCCTAGGCTGGTGGAAGCCCAGGCCAGAACTTTCTATTCTCTCCAGGTCCTCGGCCCCTGACATGTTTGTAGGCGAGGCCACAGAAACCTCCCAAGAACACTAGTTACTGTTGCAAGCTACTTATGTCCCATTTAAAAGAACTCTTGGGCTGGAGAGATGGCTCAGAGGTTAAGAGCATTAGTTGCTCTTCCAGAGGTCCTGAGTTCAAGTCCTATGGTGACTCACAACCATCTCTAGTGGGATTTGATGTCCTCTTCTGGCATAAAGGTGTATATGCAGATAGAGTTCTGATACACACAAAATAAACAGATCTTTAAAAAAGAGCTCTTGTGTTACTTCACACATGTCATACACACAGACAACTATTTATAATATGTATCCATTACAGACATGGTATTGAAATCAGCCCTCGTGGGCCCACCACCTATCTTGGAACCAGACCTTTTCTGTTCATCTTGCCCATGTCTGTGTGCCTCTTCCTTATTTTACCCTCTTGCCTCTCTCAGAGGTGAGCACAACTCAGATTCTGGTATTTTCACTTCCTTATCATTTTGTGATAATTTAAGCACACACGTACATATTGCATAGCCATATATTATCTGTTTATGCTTGTTTCTGACCTTCATAAAAATGTCATCAACCGTACAATATTGTCTTCTGTGAACTGCTTTTTACGGCATTATCACTAGCATTTATCCCTGTTGATACCTGTAGCTTGCTCCATTCATTTTCCATGCCGTATAATATTTTGTTGCAAGAAACATTAAATATCATTTTTTCTTTTGGTGATGGGCATTTGGTTTGCTTTTTATACTCTGCTATCACAGATAAAAGCTCTTGGGAACATTTTTGGTGACGTTTCCCAGCTCACAGAAAGGAAGTCCTTACACTTCCAAGTGGAATTGCCTGATTAAATAGTGTGTGAATGTGGAATCTGGTTTGAGGTGTGTCCTTTCCTTCCCCTCTAACCCAAAGAAACCTCTATCGCCCCCTACTGGTGGAGTTGGGAGCACCCCATCTGTGGAATTTACTAGGAGGAGGGACTTGTTAGGAACGAGGCTGGAGGAGAGCAACTAAAGAGAAATGTGATCCTGGTGTCAACCTAACAGTGGAGACAGCCAGAGGGACGCCTGTTCTTCAGGGCTGGTCCCTGAGGAACTCCACTGTGGCCTTTCATCTTCCCGCCGCAGAAGCCCATCTGCCCGTGGAGCCTTCTCTCAGGCTCTTCTGTGCATTTTTCTGCCAGTGCAAACCCTCCTGTGGCCCAAGGTCCATTTCAAGCTCTCTTCCTTGGTCTCTCCAGCTGACAGGATTCAAATATGCTTTCCGAGGGCGATAAGACTCTGAGGCTCAGGTTTTTGGTCTGTGACCAAGGCCTTTGCCTGCTCAGAATCCTGAATTTACAGAAATCAATGCCTCAGTGTGGGACTAGAGATGACTGCGCCCCAGCGGCGCGCTTATCACTTTTTATGCACCCCTTCCTTTCTCTGGAGTTTTGATCTATGTAGCTCATGCTCGATATTGCATCTGAAGTTTTTTGTTTTTAAGACAAGGTCTCATGCATCATCAACTCAGGCTGACCTGGAACTCTCTCTGTAGACCAGGCTGGCCTCGAACTCACAGAGATCCACCTGCCTCTGCCTCTGAAGTGTAAAGGCTTGTGCTAACCTTTTTACATTAATGAATCAAGTGTGTGTGTGTGTGTGTGTGTGTGTGTGTGTGTGAGATGTGTATCAGAGGACAGTTTGTAGGAGTCTGTTCTCTCCTGCCTATAGGCATGGGGGAACTACCTCAGTCTTTCAGACTTGGAGGCAAGTGCCATTCACTTACCTACTTAGCTACTTCACTCACCTGACAGGTAGTTTTTGAACTCATGAAGATCCATGTGCCTCCGTCTCCCAAATACTGTATCTGATATCTTAAAAAGATGTTTTCCCCTCAAGTTGCTTCATATCACCATCTGTTTGTTTAGAGAATAGGCTCATCTAGCTGGTCCTCTTGCCTCCACCTCCAAGTGCTGGGAGATTCCTCATCTGTATTAATGGTCACACATGGGTCCATCACATGTCTTCAGGAGTTAGTGTGCGCAGAGGGTCCTTGGCTTATAATGGGATGCTGTCTGGAAGAAGCAGAGGATACATTCTGCTTGCAGGGCACAGTGCCCTGTGCAGTGCGGAGCTTGCTGGCTCCACAACAGCTATACTGCTCCCTGCAGGTGCTTCCTAGTCCCCTCTTGATCACATGACTGACCAAGAGTCCTAGCCCGGAGAAAGAACAAATGCATAACTAACAGTTGTTTGAGGCTTTTTCTTTTATCCATCAACCAGCTCCCAAATCATGACGTGGAAACTTCTCATTGGTTATGAATGCTCAGCCTAGCTCAGTGCATTTCTGGCTGGCTCTTTTAACCTAAATTCACCTGGTTCTCTTTATCTATCTTTGACTTCAGCGTTTATTACCTTTCTTCTGTATATCTTACCTTCACTGCTTCTCTATGGCTGGCTGGCTGGCGTCTGCCTGGTTTCCCTCCCTGGGCATCTCTCTTGTTCTCCTTCTCTTGTCTTGCTCCTCCTTATTCTTTCACAAGCCTAGATTTCTCCTCCTATTTATTCTCTCTGCCAGCCAGCCCTGCCTATCCTTTCTTCTCCCTCGCTATTGGCTGTTCATCTTTTTATTAGACCAATCAGGTGCCTTAGGCAGGCAGGGTAAAACAGATGCAACACATATTTACATAATTAGACCCACATCTTTACATCATTAAACAAATGCAGCATAAGCAAAAGTAACACATCTTTACACAGAGTAATATTCTGCAGCATAAACAAATGTAACACATCTCTTTTTTCTTTCCTTTTCTTGGTGCAGGTTTTTGAGACAGGGTGTCTCTGTGTAGCTCTGGCTGTCCTGGAATTTGCTCTGTAGACCAGGCTGACCTCGAATTCACAGAGATCCACCTGCCTCAGCCTCCTGAGTGCTGGGATTAAAGGCACGTACCACCATCGCCTAGCCATAATGTAATACATCTTTGCCTAGTAAGGTGCAGATGATAGAAACAATCCAAAAGAGCTTTGATGAGAGAGAGAGAGAGAGAGAGAGAGAGAGAGAGAGAGAGAGAGACTGCATGGAAATGGAAGAAGATCTGGGGACAGCTCAAAGAAGTCAAGGGTGAACATGTGACTGGGAACAAAGATGCTGGCACCATAATCTGCTGTGTTCTGTGTCTGCTTTATCCTTCTTCTCCCTTGACTGTCCATGGGGCAGAGAACACCTGAGGACCACGCCCAAGCTTTGCAAGTGAACAGCCATACAGACTGAGACCAAACTCCTCCTGTGGTGTGAAGGAGAGCTGGGGGGTGATCCTGAAATAGCTAGGCAACACAGGTGGAACAGGACCATGGGAAGGTCATTCTGCAATAAGATTTTATATTGCTTCCCATTATATTTTTACTAGCATCATACTATGCAGAAACCTTTTTCCTTATTTTGAGTTATTTTCTTTGGACAGGTTCTTAGGAGTGGAATGAGTGGGTCAGAAGTCTGTGCCTCTTCATGATGTTTGATTCTCCTGCCAAATCGACTTTTTTTTTTCAGCTTTGCAACCATACTGCACCAGGGCAGAGGGAGAGACCATTTCATTGTCATAGTGAACATAGATGTTAGTGTTTGAGATAGACTTTTTACTATTTTAATAACTATAAAAAAGATATCTCATAACTTTTATTAGCATTTTTGTCTGGCTACTGGTATGACTGTAGACTTTCTCATATATTTGGTTTATTAGAGCTGATTTCCCCTTGTGAGTTGGCACTGCCCATTTATCTAGAGGAATGCTCGTCATATTTGGGCTTAATTCCCTGGAACTAGGCTCACCACCAGACTTTAAAACATACAAACAATCTGTGACTCCTGGGACCCATGAAGTCATCTGAGAGCCTGACTCAGTATAACAGCTAATTTTGATTGTCAATTTGATGGGATTTAGAATGGCCATGGAAACAAACCCCTGGTCATATCTGTGAGGGAGTTTTTAGATTAGGATGCCTGAGTGAGAAAACCCACCCTAAATGTGTGCAGTACCATGGCACAGGCCAAGAGCCGGACTGACCAATAGAGATCCAGAGCTGAAGAGCATCATCCACGCTTCTCTGCTTTCCGACAGTCATGCAGTATGCACTCTGCCATCCCCACCATGATGGACCGCATCCCCTGAGACTGTGAACCCAAATAAGCCATGATGGACCGCATCCCCTGAGACTGTGAACCCAAATAAGCCATGATGGACCGCATCCCCTGAGACTGTGAACCCAAATAAGCCATGATGGACCGCATCCCCTGAGACTGTGAACCCAAATAAACCATGATGGACCGTATCCCCTGAGACTGTGAACCCAATAAACCTTTTCTCCCTTCCATTACTTTTGCCAGATATTCAGTCTCAACAATGAGGAAAATAACCAATATATCCAGGCTTCAGGCTCTAGTTTGCCAGCTGCTGCCTAGACCTTGGAGTCACAGTATACTGTAGCCAGAAAAATCTTACACCCTCAGTATGCAGATGGGGAAACTGAGTCACAGAGGTCAGAAGAGTATCTTTGGTCCCCTTGATCATACCTGTGCTGAACCAGAGCTTTGCCTGCCCTGGCTACTGTTACTTCTGCTAGTCCTCTGAGGTGACCTGTTCCCGAGTAGGTTTGGGCTTTGGCTGATGTGACCCCAGAAGAAGAACGAGGTGACCTGTTCCTAGAAAAAGGATTCCTTTTCACCAAGGGCTGGCTCCTGCTTCTTTGTCCAGTGGCCTCCTATTGAGTTTGGGGTGACAGCCGAGATGGTGCAATCATGGTGACAGTTTGTGTGCATCTCCCCACTGAGAATTTTCCTGTGTGTAGAAGCTTTTTCCTTGTTACAATTGATTTTTTTTTTGCAACAAAAATGACATTATTTTTCAGCTGAATCTTGTATAGGGTGGTAAATACCAAATATAATTGCTTCCTCTCTCCCAAGACACCTCTGACCAAATCCATACTCGGCAGCGGACAGGAAAACAAAGCTGCTATTGTCCCCAGAGCCTCTGCCACTGACTGGAGAGGTCATGTGGTCTCCCCTGCCTTCCCTTGCTGTGAGAAGGGAGGCAAGCTAGGGTGAGGTGGAGAGTGGGAGCCAGCGTCCTGGGCCTCCAGCTGTCTGCAGGTTGTTTTCTACACAAAACACTTGTGTCCTTAACTTGTCTCTTACTGGGGGACAGGTTAGGCACCCAATAGGGATGAGAGCGCTTACTCTGGAGTTGTAATTTTACTTGGTCCTCACTGGGGGTTTGAGACTCTGGTGTTTCTTGTGCCAATAGTATAGCATTGTGGTAACAAGATACCTAAGAAGCAGCAGCTTAAGGGGGAAGGGTTTATTGGGGCTCATGTTTTGAGGGGTACAGTCATTGAGGGGTACAGTCTTCTTTTCATGACCACAACCTTGCTGAGCTCACGCTGACCCAAGAACATGGTGGCCCACCCCACCTCTACTGCCCAAAGTTTTACCTGGGCTCCACTGCAACAGGTTCCTGTTGCCCAGGACAGCCTTTCTTTCCCTTCCTTCCCTTCTGCTATAACAATTTCATGTTCCAAGACTTTCAAAACTTGAATACTTCCGTGTATTCAGCCTGGCGGGGTGTCAGAATGCAGACTCTAATTCATTCAGTGGCCTTGTAGCTTGTAGGTGATGTCCCAGCTCTGCGTGCTGAAGTGCTGGCAGGCACAGCTGGGAGCTTCTGACAGACTCTGGACCGTGTGGAAATCTCATTACCACCATGCTTGGCACACAATAGATGCTGAGCGTCTGCGGGATGATTGACTGAACAATAGGCAATTAGCATTCAAGATGCTGAGGAGTCCTGTAGGAAGGAAACCTGCTACGGTGAACATCTCCAATTTATTTTAACTGGAATCCAATTTTTGGAAATACTTATTAACATTTTATGGAAATAGTGCTTTGAGACAACTTCTTTGGGAAGCCTTGGCATACTGTGGTGTCTTAGCTCCGTAATGGGAACTCAAGCCTGGGTTTGTATTGGCGTGTCTAGTTCAGCAATTAGAAGAAATTGTTTCCCCCTGCAGACCTTCCTGTAGCCCCCCAGGGCCTGCAGACTTCAGGGGACAGACTTGAACACTTTACAATACAGAGAGGAGTCAGTGTTGCTGCTTGCTGAGGTGTTTGCTTTGTCCTCTTCCCCTGGCTGTGCCCCAGGCCGCTGGACCCCTCTGGGCGCAGGAGTGAGGATTTACCGATTAGCATTGTGCTGTGGGGACTTGTTCAAATGGCTTTGTTCTGGGGTGAGGCAAGGGAGAGTATGGGGAAGAACCTGAAGGAGGGTTCTGGGTGGGGCTTTGAAGCTGGTGAAAGGGTTGACTCTCCTGAGGGGACAATGGTGACTGAGTTCAGCCCTCCAGCCCTTCTTCTGGAATTCCCTCCTGTCCTCTCGGGAGTCCTGTGCTAGGACTTTTCAGCACTCGGCCAGAAGCAACCGAGGAAGGATGGAAGGGCTTATCTGAGCTCACAGTTTGAGGACATGGTCCGTTATGTCTGGGAAGGCAAGATGGCACAAGCAGGAAGCAGGAAGTAGAGTCGGGGTTCCATGAACTGAACTAAAACTTGGGCACCGAACCCACAAGCTTCACTTTGGGTCTTCCCATCCACTCTGGGTCTCTTTGGAAAATCCCGCTCTTGTCCTCAGGTCAGAAGTCCCTTGGGGAATACAGCAGACAGTCTTAAGGACCAGAGGACAGATATTTTTTATACAGTCACCAAATGAGATTTCCAAAAAGCTTCAGTGAGACGAGAGCTGATGAGAAAAGACAACTCTGGGAGAGAGCCTGCAAATGTAATCACAGAATTAAGACCTGCCATTAATCCCTCGGAAAGATTAAGGAACAGCGCAGGCGTGTGAAATATTCAATCAGCATAGGAGCCGTCAAGGTTGAGAAAGCTCATCAAAAATGAGAGGAAAAGATAAAGAAATGAAAAGGGCTGGGGGAGTTTACAGATATGGAGAGCAGAGAGCACAGAAGAGTGGACGCTCATGGCTCTAGAGCTCACTGCTGTGCAGAGAGACCATGGGTCCAGGGAGCAGTGGAGGAATTCAGTACATAAACTGGGAATGGATGGACAGACAGCCAAACACCTCACGGCAATGTTTAGAGACTATGAGTTTTGCTGTGGTTCGAATGTGTTCACCCCAAACCATGGGTGGAGACAATCGGCTGTGTTGGGAGATGGGACCTGGGCAGATCCTTAGGCCGTGCCACCCCTGCCAGCACCAATAGGCTGATGTCAATTCCAGTGTTGAACCCACAGCTGATTCTCTCTTAACCACTTCTCCCTTCTCTTCTCCCTTCCCCGTTCCTCTTTCCCTTCTGCCATCCCCTGCCAGTGCTCCTGGACAAGGTAAGAACAGCAGGTTCTAAGGTTAGCCCCTCAGGTGCCAACAGGTTTCAGATTCTATAAGATTAGCCCCTCAGGTGATTCTTATAGAATCAGAGGATTCTGAGAGTGAGGGGTCTGGTAATGCAGATCCATCGTCCTCCAGGTCTCGGGAGAGGACACTCGACCCTTCCTTGAACACAAAACACACGACTGAAGGGGGGCAGAAAGAAAGCATAGGATGCAAGCTCCCCCTACCCCTCCCTCCTCCCTTCTCACCTCCGCTTCCTCTTGCCCATCTCCCCTTGCCCTTCTATCACTGGGTGGCCCTTGCCACATGCAGCCTCCTAGATCTTGGACTTCCCAACCTCCCACATGATATTATACTTCTAATTTACTAATCCCCAGCACTTGGGAGGCTGAGACAGGAGGATTGCTGAGAGTTTGAGTCCAGCCTGGATTACTACTGAGTTTCAAGCAAGCCGGAGCTATAACTGCTAGATTCTAACTCTCTCTCTGTCTCTCTGTCTCTGCTAGATTCTAACTCTCTCTCTCTGTCTCTGCTAGATTCTAACTCTCTCTCTGTCTCTCTCTGTCTCTCTGTCTCTCTGTCTCTCTCTCTCTCTCTCTCTCACACACACACACACACACACACAGAGAGAGAGAGAGAGAGAGAGAGAGAATATGATATCTTTCTATTCTTTACACATTTCCTGGTCCCATGCACTCTATTTTAATAACACCCCAGAACTGGCTGGACACCTATAATGGACATTAGATTGATTTCAAATGCTTGTTTGTCCTCATTTGTGATGGAGAATGTCTATAAAGGTTTTAGAAGAAAATGATTATAATCTAATGATATCAGCTAAGACACGTGTAGAGTTTAAAGAATTATGCCCTCAAATACACATCAAATACCATTCTATACTTAATCTTAGCTAAAAGGTTGAGAATTAAAAACCTACTAGGTAGTTTGAAAGACAGTACCCCCCCCCCACACACACATAGGCACAGATGTTTAAACACTTGGTCCCCAGTAGGTGGTGCAGTTTGGGTAGTTTGGGAAGTGCTGCCTTGCTGGAGGAAGTGTGTCATTGGGGATTGGCTTGAAGGTCATAAAGCCTTGAGGTATTACTAGTGCACTCCCTGCTTCCTGCTTGCGGCTCATGATGTAAGCTGCCGCCATGCTTCCCCACACGATGGATTTTTTAAAAATTTATTTATTGTGCATACAGTATTCTGTCTGAATGTATGCCTTCGTGCCAGAAGAGGGCACCAGATCTCATTACAGATGCTTGTGAGCCACTTGTGGTTGCTGAGAATCCATCTCAGGTCCTCTGGAAGAGCAGCAGCCAGGGCTCTGAACCTCTGAGCCATCTCTCTAGCTCCCCAGCCCTCTTAATGGACTTTTATCCTGGAGGAACAAGAAGTCCAAATAAACCCTCCCCTCTGCAAGCTGCCTTGGTCATGGTGTTTATCACAGCAATAGAAAAGGAACTAACATTTTTTTAGGTTTGGTACTTCTATGCAGTCCAGGATAGTTTTGGACTTGCCATCCTCCTGCCTCGCTCCCCCTAGTGCTGAGACTACAGGTGTGTACCACCATATTAAGCTAACATGAATAAGCTTTGTTATTGTTGCTCCTGGGATTAAACCCAGGACCTGTGCACGCATAGCACACAGTACCATTGAGCTGCTCACTGAACTACTGCCCCTGCATCTCTTTAAAACAAGAAACTAAGGGAACTACTTGGAATTGTCAAGAGATGATAAAAAATGAGGGCCTGGGAGTGTGAGGACCAGAGTTCAGAGTCCAGAATCAGTACAAATGTGGTGGGCATGGAGGATGATCCCTCTGCTTCCATATGCACACACATATGCAGGCCCATCCACATCCACATGTACTTACACATGCAAACATGCATACACACAGGCACACCACACACATGAAAACGGGAGAAAGATGAAGAAAACAGCCTAAGAACTGAGCCTGGAGAAGGATGAAAGCAGGACACAAGGTCCTGTTAGAGAACACGCTACAGGACTGCAAGAGGCAGAAAGTTTGAAAAGTGGGCAGGGGCACGGCTCAGTGGGTAACATGAAGGCTGGAGTTCAGATTCCCAGCACCCGCCTAAAAAGCTAGGCAAGTGTGGTAACATGTGTCATCCAGCAGAGACAGAGGATCCACAGGGCACACTGGCTGGCTAGACTAGCTGGAATCCAGAGAATTCTGAGTCCAGTGAGAAACCCTGACTCAAAAACTGAGGTGGAGGCAGTGGTGGCTCACACCTTTAATCTCAGCACTCAGGAGGCAGAGGCAGGCGGATCTTTGTGAGTTCAAAGCCGGCCTGGTCTGCAGAGTGAGTTCCAGGGCAACCAAAGCTGCACAAAGAAACCCTGTCTTGAAAAACCAAAGATCAAGCAAGCAAGCAAACAAACAAAACAGAGAGTGCTAGAGGAAGACAGCCTGTTTTCAACCTAAGATCTTCACCCACACATAAGCCTACGTGAACATACACACATACAAATACATGCATGTGAACACACACATGTGAACATACAGACACACATATGAACATATATACACGCACATATGTGAACACACATGAACACACATATGAACAAATACACACATACACATATGTGAACATACACACATATGCACCCACATGTTGTAGCATGAGTGGGCAGCCACGTTCCCAGCTACCTTAGCCCCGAAATAATCACACAGAAATTGTATTAATTAAATTACTGCCTGGCCCATTAGTTCTAACCTCTTATTGGCTAACTCTTATATATTTGTTTAGCCCATCTCCATTAATATGTATCACCACTTGACTGTGACTTACCAGCATGAGTCTAACCAGCGTCTGTCTCAGGCAGGAGAAACCACACTTTCCTTCTTCCCAGCATTCTGTTCTGTCTACTCCGCCCACCTAAGGGCTGCTCTATCAAAAGGCCAAGGTGGTCTCTTTATTCAACCAATGAAAGCAACACACAAACAGAAGGACCTCCTACACCATTTCCTCTTTTTCTGTTTAAACAAAAAAGGAAGGCTTTTATTTTAACATAGTAAAATTACATATAAAAAAACAGTTATCAAATAAGAATTACAGTTATAATATTTATATCTATTTTATCTATTATTATAAAAAAGGAAAATAATAACTATAGCTATCCATTCTTCAACTCCATCAAAGACTCCAGAAGGATAAAATATTACCTAAGAAAACAAGAAATAAGCAACTTCCAAACTCTAGAAATGACAGAGATATCTCTCTGCCTGTACAGTACCCAAAGTTCTTCTGTACCATTGGGGCATCCATCTTTAGCCTACAGGCACATAGTATCCAGCAGACTTTTCCGTGAAGCAGGAAATTTTAAAGACAGTTCAGTCACTTTTTTCTGTATCCTGTAGAATGTCTTGCATACTCTTTTATGAATCATCTCACCTTTAGGCAAGTTCAGCAGTCCTCTCTCTGTGGGTTCTTTGTGTCCATTTAAGCAGTCCAGGCAAGAGCAGTTTCTTGTCCAAATGGCTAAGCAACTCCATAAGGAGCCTCTTTGATGCCCATCTTCCTCAGGATGTAGCTTGGTGCTGCCAGTAGCAGATGTGTCTCATTGTCATGAAAAGTCCTAAGTTATTAAAACATCTTAAATGCCATATTTTGTAGCCTTTGAAAGATATGAAGAATGTCTATCTAACTGAAATATATCTATGCACATCTAGAAAATCTAACATGACAATAAATTTGACTATTATAGATTATCCATTAACAACATATATTTCCTAATTATACATTACATTTTTAAATGAACTACACAATCACAATACCTTAATCAAGATCATAAATACATATACATATAACAAAATTGACCTTACATTTATATCAGAGGACCAGTTTCAACTCCCAGCACCCAAATGGTGGTTCACAGTCATTCATAGCTCCAGTTCCAGGGATCCAACAGGTTTATATATGGTGAACATATACACATGCAGGCAAATAATGCATGCACATAAAAGTAAAATAACCTTATAAGAAGGAGCCAGACACCTTATAACCTTATAAGAAGGTGGCACACACCCTTAATCTCAGTAGATGGAGACTGCTCATTCATTTCCTGGCTACCCAGTCCTGAATAATCACACAAAAACCATATTAATTACAACACTGCTGGTCTATTAGCTGAGGCTTCTTATTAACTAACTCTTATATCTTAAACTAACTTATTTCTATTAATCTGTTTATTGGCATAAGGCTGTGGCTTACTGGTAAGGATCTGGCGTCTTTCTCCTTCAGCGGCTACATGGCATCTATCTGACTCCACCTACTCTCTTTATATATCTCTTTCAGTCTGGCTATATTCTGCCCTGCTATAGGCTAAAGTAGCTTCTTTATTAACCAATGGTAATACAATATATTCATAGCATACAAAGGGGAATCCCACATCACAGAGGCAGGTGGATTTGTGTGCTTTTGAGGCCAGCCTGGTCAACATAGAGGGTTCCAGGTTAGCCTGGGTTGCACAATGAGACCCTGTACCAAAAAACAAAAAACAAAACAATACCCAACAACAAAACAAACACAAAAGCATCAAATGGCTGGCAAGATTAAATCCAGTGCATACAAACACAAAGAAAGCAGGAGGCCTACTATTAATTGTGCGCTAAGCGGGACTCAAGACTAGACAGGTTAGAGGCAGCAAACAGGTTTTATTTTGATAACAGAGTTATTTCAAATGTGCAATAATCATAAATCTATATGCAGTAAATAACGTGACATCAAATGACGTAAAGCAAAGACACAACTAGGGGAAAGAATAACACATTTACCGAATGACGACCACACCACTTGTTCATTTTCATGCCTGCCCCAACCCGGAAGTAGGGCAGAGGAAAAGGATGTGTGAGGAGCCTGCCCTCTACCAGCCTTTTGTACTCACCAAGCTAGAACGTTCTCATCAATACGTCCCATCGTTAACATCTCACTGAATGTCCCCATGACGTCCTTTACAACAAAAACAGTCACTCCTGAGTCAGGAGCTTATTCTGTGTTAGCTTGTCTGCTGTCTCTTCACTCTGGGGCACTGCCTGGTCTCTCTTTGGATCCCACTTTGTTGGCAATTACTGGTCAGTTATTTTGTACACTAAACTTTCATTTGGGCTATCACAGGAGTGATGAGTCTGTCACCTCCTCATACTCTTGCAGGTGATTGATCTGTCCCTTGTTTTACATCAAGTTCTTATCCATCCTGTTCCTCCTTCCTCAGCCTCCCTGCCCCAACCTGGTGGAGGGCTTGTTTTCTGGCCCTACCTTCCTCTTTCTGTAATTAAGGAGGGTTTTATAGGGTGATGTTTTGAGGGCAATTGAATATTCCATTCCTCATTTATATCTCCAGACAGACTCACAGCTTCCCATTTTATTTAGTGAGCTAATTATTGTCACTGTTTACATTAGTGAGCAAATTGTCTCAGACTGGTGTTTCACATCCTCTATGTTGGGTCCTTTCAACATGCTGCCCTTCTTCGGGCACACCCTCCATCTTCAGAAGGACAGTAGACCCTGCCTGGAGTCAGGCAGCTTCCAAGGATGGTTTTCCTCGCTTCTCTCAGTGAGAATGGTATTTAGAAGGCAAGATCTAGGTATGAGGCAAGCTTGCTGCTGTTGGGTGTCACAGTTCCCAGGACCTGGCAAAGGACTCACAAGTAGAATATGGTTCCTGAGATTTCTATGTCTGTATTTCCCAGTGTATGCACATTTGCACCTGTATTTCCATACTGAGAACGGCTCCAACACAGTGGGCTCATTTTAACTTTTTAAAAAAAATTTTTAATTGTTTTTATTGAGCTATACATTTTTTTCTCACTCCCCTTCCTTTCTCCCCTCTCCCCTTCCACCTCCCTTTGCCCCCCATGCTCTTAATTTATTCAGGAGATCTTGCTTTTTTCTCCTTCCTAGGTGGGTTTATGTATGTCTTGCTTAGGGCCCTCTTTGTTGTCTAGCTTCTCTGGGGTTGTGGCTGTAGGCTGGTTGGCCTTTGCTTTATGTCTAATATCCACTTATGAATGAGTATGTGTTGTATTTGTCTTTCTGGGTCTGGATTACTTCACTCAGTATTTTTTTTTCTAGTTCTGCCCATTTGCTTCGAATTTCAAGATGTCATTGTTTTTTACTGCTAAGTAGTATATCATTGTGCAAATGTACCACATTTTCCTTATCTTTCTTTTTTTTTTAAAAATATTTATTTATTTATTATGTATACAATATTCTGTCTACATGAATGCCTGCAGGCCAGAAGAGGGTACCAGATCTCATTATAGATGGTTGTGAGCCACCATGTGGTTGCTGGGAACTGAACTCAGGACCTTTGGAAGAACAGGCAATGCTCTTAACCACTGAGCCATCTCTCCAACCCCTTTCCTTATCTTTCTTTGGTTGGGGGTATCTAGTTTGTTTCCAGGTTCTGGCAATTACAAATAATGCTGCTATGAACATAATTGAATAAATGTCCTTGTAGTATGATTGAACATCATTTGAGTATATGTCCAAAAGTGGTATTCCTGGGTCTTGAGGTAGATTGATTCCTGTTTCTGAGAAACTACCATACTGATTTCCAAAGCCACTGTACAAGTTTGTACTCCCACCAGCAATGGAGGAGTGTTCCCCTTACTCCACATCCTCTCCAGCATAAGCTATCATCAGTGTTTTTGATCTTGGCCATTTTGACAGGTATAAGATGGAATCTCAGAGTTGTTTTGATTTGCATTTCTCTGCTGGCTAAGGAAGTTGAATATTTCACTAAGTGTCTTTCAGCCATTTGAGATTCCTCTGCTGAGAGTTCTCTGTTTAGTTCTATACTCCATTTTTAAAAATTGGATTATTTGTTCTTTTGATGTCTAGTTTCTTGAATTCTTTGTCTATTTTGGAAATCAGTCCTCTGTCTGATGTGAGGTTGATGAAGATCTTTTTTCAGTCTGTAGGCTGTCATTTTGTCTTGTTGGCCGTGTCCTTTGCTTTACAGAAACTTCTCTGTTTTAAGAGGTCCCTTTACTAACTGTTCTCTCAGTGTCTGTGCTGCTATATTTAGGAAGTGGTCTCCTGTACCCATGCATTCAAGGCTACTTTCCACCTCCTCTTCTATGAGGTTCAGTGTGGTTGGTTCTATGTTGAGGTCTTTGATCCTTTTGGACTTGAGTCTTTAAAATTTTTTTAAGAAAGATTTACTGTTCTTATTATTTTACATGTATGAATGTTTTACCTGCATGTATCTGTGCACTGGAGGCCAGAAGAGGGCATTGGATACCCTGGGACTTGAGTTACACACCACCGTGAGCTGCCCTGTGGGTTCTGGGAATCAAATCCAGATCCTCTGCAAGAGCAGTCAGTTCTCTTAACTACTGAGTCAGGCCTCCAGCCCTCATGCTAACATTATTTCCTGTATTTGGAACTCTTTTCCCCAAAGTGACAAATGAGATTTCCATTAACCTTTCTGTACAGACTTATTTAATTAGCATACTTACCCTTTGTCTAATAATCTTCTTTCGCACACTGACGCCTTCTCTGCAGCCTGCCTGCTTCGCCCTCATGAATGCCTTCCTCAGCTTTCTCTTCCCCTTCTCCTCCTCTTGCGTCCCGTTCTCTGATTTTGAGACAGATTGGAAGTCCTGCCCCAGCTTCCCAAGCATTGGGGTTACAGATGTGAGGCCCTTGCCCAGCTTTCCCCAGCTCTCTCCCTGCTGATGCCTGCGCCCCTGTGGGAGCAGACACTCTCATATCACTTGGGCTCTGTGTTCCGTTCCTGGCAGCATCTTGTGTTGTGTCCTTTATGCTCCGTGAAGACTTCCCCAGCTCTACAGACACTGACCTTGTGTGGCCATAGCCACTGGCTTTTGGAGGAATAGAAAGGAAGGGGAAAAGAGGAATTCTGAGTTGATTAAAAAAAAAAAGAAGAAGAAGAAAGAAAGAAACTGGGCATGGTGGTGTACACTTTTAGTTCCAACGCTCAGGAGACAGAAGTGGATCTCTATGAGTTTCAGGACAACCAGGGCTATGTAGAGAGACCCATTTCAAAAAAATAAAAAAGAAAAAGAAAGGAAGGAAGAAAGGAAAAGAAAAAAGAAAGAAAGGAAGAAGGAAAAAGAAAGACTGAGAACTGGATGTATGCCTGTTGTCTAGTATGTATTTTTCTTTTTTATATTTTTTTGTTTCTTTATTAATACTAGGAATCAAAATTTCTACTTCCTCCCCTAGTATGTATTTTTCTAGAGCTAATATTGATAAAACCTTCCCTGTCAGAAGCCACACTTAGAGAGCCACAAAGAAAAAAGTCTTTAATAACAGTTCGTGTCTAGCTCTGGCTACTGCTGAAAGAGGAACTGGCAACGAACAGAAGTTTTTGTTAATGTTTGTACACCACAAACATGGTCATCCTTCAGTCTCATTCATGTCCCAGCCCCAAGTCACACTTTGTACAATGTAACAGAGACAGGGGACTGCAAGTCTGGCCACTTGGGCAGATGGGAGATTTCCCCAGCAAAGGTATCATCAATCAGAATTATCTCTTAAGCACGCCAGCGTTGTTCTTTTCGAACAGTTGTTATCAGGGTCCTCTTGCCCACCTGGTAGAATTAGGCTTTTCCTGGTAAGCGCACAGGGGACTCAACAGCAGACCAGGACTTAAAGCTGGTGACCCTGTGCTGATCTTTTGAGCGGCCCCTTGGCCGCTACCCCTTCTCAGGGGTTGCATATCAGATATTTACACTGCAATTCATAGCAGTAGCCAAATTACAGTAATGAAGTCGCAACGAAAATAATAATAACATTTGGGGGTCACTGCAACATGAGTCACAGATTTAGGAAGGCTGAGAACCACTGCCTCAGAGGTATGTTATTTGCTATGGAGATGGGCCTAATGGTTGGTGGCTGGGGGTTGTCTGCTTTAGTTCATGGGGATGGAGCCTCATTAGAGGTCAGTGTTAGCATCCTGGCATCCTAAATTTCTGCCATCTCTAACAGGGCTGGGTAGCACACTGTTTATCTGTGGGGCAATGCTCCCTTAACTAAGTTCTGCTTTGTGTGACTTAGTGACTCCCAAGTAAATCTGTCAATAAATCCTGGACAACGTAATTCTATCACTTCACGTTTCTTCCACATCAGTAACCTGAGTTTGACCGAGGGGTGGGGTGGGGGTGGGGTACCTAAATATTCAATTCCAGAGAAAAGGAGAAGCAAACACAAAGACACAAACAGTTGTTTCTTTCTTTTTTTTTTATGAGAAAAAAAAATCCACTGATAGAAAAATGATTAAAATGGATAAGAAAACTCTAGCTCGACAGATGTACTGGAAGCATGCTAAATCTGAAGAGGCAGCCCCGGAGAACCGATGTACATACTGTATACAGGTGGATTACTTTCAGTCTCCCGGAAATAGGTGACTGTCCAGGGAAGCTTTGACATACTTACAAGTGCATGTGTTGTTGTTGTTGTTTAAGTAGGATAATTTATCCCAAACCCTGAAAATGAAGTCTCACGAAACTCGCCTGTTTCCAGACCCTCCCCAGTGCCTCAGAATGAATATCGAGACCCACAGCGGCAACATTGTACCAAACCACTGGCTGCCTAAGCTTCCCCAGAGAGACAGAACAAACAAGCTATATGCATTTAGAGAGACACATTTTAGATGACTTATTCACTGGTTTGGGAAGACTTGGTAAACCCCAGATTTGCTATGCAGGCCAGCAGGCTGAGGCCCAGGAGAGAGCAGCAGTTCAGGTCCAAGGACTTCTGCTGGCAGGATTCCCTTTTACTCAGGACAGGTCTGTCTGTGATTGCTGAGGAGTTCAACTGGTTGGATTGAAAAGTTTCTGCACCCCGATAAGCCATTCCATCAATGCAATAATCTGAAACAGACCAAGTCAAACCGAATTAGAAAAAGCCCAGGTTGCTTTTCTTAGATTCTAATTCTTTTTTTATTTTTTTATTTTTTAACATTTCTTATGGTTTATTTAACTTTATTTTATGTGCGTTGGTGTGAAGGTGTCAGATCCCCTGGAACTGGATCTTCAGACAGTTGTGAGCTGCCATGTGGGTGCTGGGAATTGAACCCTGGGTCCTCTGGAAGGGCAGTCAGTGCTCTTAACCGCTGAGCCATCTCTTCAGCCCCTAGATTCTAATTCTTATAACTTCCCTACAAAGAGGAGAGAAAGCGTGGGCTCAACTTGTTGAGAAACAGACCCAAGTCTCAAAGCCCAGGTTCTGAAGTCAGCCCTGTTCAATGACGCTGCCTCATCAGGACAGACTGCAGGCTGGTCAGCCACAGGCTTGCAAGTGTGTGAAGTTCTTAGCTTCTAGCCAAAGTTGGTCCTGACCAAACTTAAAAGCTACCTAGTCCCTAAAGCATGAGTGTGCATGAGCGTGTGTGTGTGTGTGTGTGTGTTCTCTGTCTCAATGTAACTGGGCTTTCCAGGTAGTAAAATGTGGCATCTTCCCCCTTCAGGGTATTTGAAGGAGATGGGATCGTCTTGGATACACGAATCACGGAACAGATTTCTCCCTTTCTGAGTCAGGACAATAAAGTCTGTTGTGGGACCCTCGATCTGACAAATTTTGTGTTTCCCCTCTGCTTTAATGGCTTGAAACTGGAAAGGCTTTGTCCCTTCCTTCTCTTACCGTTGCTAGTTCACTGTTGTCACTGCCTAATCGTCACAGAGGACAGTCTCAGAAGCTGTGGCTTTTGAGAAAGAAGATGGTGGACCGTGTTTTTTCTCTGACATTTTCTGTGTGAGGAAGGCAGGCTCTTGAGCTTGGGGAAACTCAGGGCACTACCCTTGTTTCCTGAGGATGTGATGAAAAGCAAAAGGGGCTGATGGGATGTTTCCCAAGCACTGTGCCTTCCCTAGAGATCCCCTCTTCTGAATGGCAGCTATGGAGTGCGGGGCCCTTGCTATATTCTGTTATCAGCTTGGCATGGCTCATCTCAGAGGGTTTAATTCCTTCCTTCCGTTGGTGGCTGATGGGTCTGAATGGCAGCTATGGAGTGCGGGGCCCTTGCTATATTCTGTTATCAGCTTGGCATGGCTCATCTCAGAGGGTTTAATTCCTTCCTTCCGTTGGTGGCTGATGGGTCAGAGCCCAAATCTTCCTTTGGCACCTTGCCATCCTGCTGTCTGTGAGCTGCCCACAGCCTTCTGTCCCAGGCTAATACCATCAGATTCTTTCTGTCCCTGAGGAAGCAATCTGTGACAATGTGTCTCAAGAAAACCAGGTTGTGTCGCTCTGTGAAAGCAGAGGCAGTTCAGCTGTCAGCGACGCTGAGCGCCGCAGAGTCCACAGTCAGAGGCCATAAAGGCCTGTGCTTGAGAAGCTGTCAAGCCCAGTGCATCCTGGGTGGGACCTGCTTGTGCCTTGGAGGACCAAGAAATGGAAATGCTAAATAACACAGCTGTAAGGAGATGGAATCCAAGGGCTCACAGGGTATCAGGACAAACACTGGGGGTGAGCTTTGATTGTCTGAAGACCAGGTGATTGCTGTTGGATCGCTGAAGGGGAGTGTTGACCACTTAACTAGATATTAGTTCTAGTAAGATGTGTGTGGCACACAATAAGTCATAAGTTTTAAGCTATAGTACAGTGGGTTTGAAAAATGTGTTCATTCCTGTACCTGCCACTCTGATTGTGATGCAAAATGTCCCCATCAGCACAGTGTTTCCCTTCCAATGCCTTCCACCCTGGACCAGAACGAGCTGCATCCTAGCGCCTGCGGTGGGGTTCTGGCTCTCTCCATCTCTCTCCACTCTGAGCTTCCACCTTATCCTGGCATTCTTCTGTGCGGTTTTCTTTCTCTGACAAGACTGTAGTAAGCATCCCAGGCTGGCCTTGAATTTGGAATCGGTACCAGCTTCCAGCCTCAGCCTCGTGTGCGCACTCTCTCTTTCTCTCTGTTCCCCCTCTCTCGGAGAGACAGCCTCCCCCCTCTCTCCTTTTCCCCTCTTCTCCCTTTTTTCCTTCCCCTCAATAACCCCCCTAATAAATGTTCAACTTTACATGGTGCATCTGTCTCTCTCTCGCCCATTGCCGCCACCATATGGAGACAAGCCGGCTGGCCGCGTGGTCTTGTGCGCCCGCCCTGCCCGGGACTGGCTGCTTTGGGACCCGCTGTCCCCTGCCTGCCAGGGAACTTGTTACAAATCCATTACAGGTCTGAGCCTCCAGAGCACATGTGCCATCATGTCTGGGTCTCCCTGCTGAATCTGACATCCCATTTCCCTCCTCTATGTGTTCTATCCTGGAATCCCTGCCCTGCATCCTTCGCACCCCATTTCTGCTGCAGACAATTCTGGACACTCTTCCGGGTTCTCGAGTGCTCGTGGTAGAACTGTCTCTGGAGGGGCTCATCTTGCTGACTCTGCTTCTGCTGTTGACCTTGTGACCTCCCATTTGGGGTCTACAGAAGAAAGAGTTTTGCATACATTCAGAATACTCTCTGTTTTTTCAAGACAGATGTACAGACCCAGCTAACAGAGAACCCCTGAGTTTCCACCTTGTGAACCATGTTCTCTGAAAAGCACAAGGAAATACACAGGCAGCTCTTGTTAATCATTCATTCTGAAACAATTTCAAAGCCGGGGAAAGGTTTCAGGACCACCCTGCAGGGCTCTCATGGTAGCTGCTGTCCCAGCATAGTTGGCTTCCTCTCTGGCCAGGGTTCTACCCAAGAGGAACCCTCCAATTACTTCTAGCAAGCCTATCTTTTCTTCCTCTTCAGTCTTGACTGAGCTGCCTATAGGTCCTCTTGACTCATGTCCCACACAGTTTTAAAGAGACAGGCTTTTCATCCTGGGTCAGGTTCCTTAAGCTGGATCCCTGCAATAACTCTTCATGACCAGACTCAGGCTCCCCTTTCTTGGTCTGAATTATGCAAACTGCTTCTGGGCACGTTCCAGGGCACCGAATTGGGAAGCACACCGCTGTTGGTGAGTTTCATCACCAAGAGAAGTCGTGCGCCATTTTCCCCACATTTCTCTTGGTGATCTCCAGGTAATTTGTGGGGACAGACTCTGAGTTTATGTCACAATCAACTGTGCCTTTTGGAGAGAGAGGAACATTCCTGTTTTATCCTAAAGAATGACAATATAACAGCTGTCATTTAACAGAAATCTGGGGCACCAAACTAAGCCTTTCCATGTCTTAGTTGGATCCTCAAACCATGAGAATTGGGTACCCATGTCACTTCCTTTCCAGATAATGGAATATAATGATGGATTTAGAGCAGGACACCTCAGGTGTCACCTCGCTGGTCACTAATTTTTCTTCTACCTCACATAAATACAAACAAAAAAGCAAACAGAAATCCGGCAACTGATGTGAACGACATTAGCCAAGAAAGAGTTAAGAAGCACCGAACAGAAGTCTGAATTTTCCTCGTGCTGCTAAAATGATTCTGTTTGTGACAGCTAATGACCCAGCGGTTCCATTTACGTGTTGGTAGATAATGTACCTTAAAATCTGCAGCCGGTTTAAAATTGGGTCAAAGAAATTTATTTAAAGCCACCAGAGTTGTCAAAAATACACCCCACTAAATCTTATTATTTCTCCTCGCATTAGGTCATGAAGCACAAGGAAAAGGAAGGGCTCTGAAAATGTCAACCCAGTCAGAGCCATTTGGAAACTAAGCCAGGGCAGAGACCCTGCTCCAAGAATCTGAACCTCGTCTCTGTAGACGCAGAAGAGAGCCACCATGGGCATGGCTGAGATATGAGTATGGGCGGGGGACAATTTTGTTGCTGGTCAAACATTATGAGAGTAAAATAATTTCAGATGCCCTAGAGAAAGAGACCATCATTTTCTGATGTATTAATTATGAATTAGACACTGTCTATCAATCTTTGTTTCAATTCTTAATGAGTGTTTTTATCTGAGTTCATTTGTATTAAGTCTCCCCTGGGAGGAGGATGGTGGCTTCAGCAGAGGTTTTACTAGGCCCCATTTATTATGGGCAATTTGCGGTGGCCATAAATTTTGTGGTTGAATGGCAATAACGAGTAGGGGGCAGGGCAAGTGGCGGACTGAGGCTGAGATCGAAAAGGCAGGTGTATAAACCATCTTTACATTCTGATACAGCTCAAGAGAGGCTGGTAAAATCCATCACACCAGTATGTCCTTTGAATGGAAACTGTCCCCTCAAAAGGGACCACGTCACCCCATTATTTATCCCTATGCATAAAGCGACTGTGGCAACCATGGTGTGACACAGTCTCAGTTCCCCTAGAGGCCCCTGAAGGCTGTGGACTGGATCCTGAATTGGACAATGAGAGGTCACCAAGAAGGAAACACAGACAAGGGAACAAATGACTTCAAATGTCAGACTTTTATTGGGGTGTGTGGAACCCAGCTATAAGGATTAGAGCCCACCAGCCACTTACAATCTGGTTCTGTTAAAGGGCAGAAAGGGAGAGGGAGAGAAGGAGGTTGAAAAGTTAATGGATTTGACTCACAGTTGGCCATTGCTAGGGGGTAACCTTTGAGTACTCAGAGTATTTGTGATCCATAAGCAGCTTTTCCTGACTGGAGTCATGGGGCAAGATAGTCCTGAAAGTAGAGAAATACACTCATTTATGCTAGCAACCAAATTACTATAGTGGTTGGAATTTTCACAGTTCAGTCAAAATGGAGCCTTTACCAAATGGTGTGGCCTTGGTTAACAAACACTGTGTGACTGAGCAGGACAAGGAGTTAATGAGTGAACCTCACAGGTTGGGGAGCCCAAGGGAAGGACTCCATTTCCCATACATCCCTGGAGCTACTTCAGACAAGTGCCTATCAACTTCTTTTCTATTCAAGCCACTATTGGACCTGTGTCTCAATTAGCCACAAGGATCTACTGTCATTGTTTCTGGGCTGGCCAGACTTTGCATCCCTGTGACAAAATATCTGACACCTGGGGAGCCATACTTGGGTTCCCTGATCTTTGGTTGTGTTGATTTAGGGCCCCTGATGAGGCAGAAGTTCATGGAGGTATGAGCCTGAGGCATAGGCTTTTCACAACAAGATTATAGGAGAGGGTAAGGGCAAGATAAGCCCTCAAAGGTGTAGTAATGAGGGGGCATGGAACCCCAGGCTGTGTTCCCAGCTCCTGGCCAGCCAGCTAGCTTAACTTGAAATAATTACACAGAAAATGTATTCATTTAAACACTGCCTGGCCTATTATATCTAGCCTCTTCTCGGCTAACTCTCACATCTTTGTTTAACCCATTTTTAATAATCTGTGTGTCACTATGAGTCGTGGTTTACCGGGAAAGATTCAGCGTGTCTGACCTGGCAGGCTTCATGGCGGGTGGCTCTCTGTCTCTGTCTCTTTCCCAGCATTCTGTTCTCTTTTCCTCTGCCTATCTAGGTCCTGCCCTATCAAAAGGCCAAGGCAGTTTCTTTATTTAACCAATGAAAACAACACAAATGCAGAAGGACCTCCTACACCACAAAGGTATACTCCCTCCCAGTGCCTCATTTCTTCCATCTAGCCCCCATCCCCAATTCTTGCCACCTCCCAATAGTCTACCCATACTTTGACCCCTCCACAGGATGAAACTGTGGATTAAATCAGAGAGAAACCTCATTATTTACTGGGTGCTGGAAATACTCATGCTTTATTAGTCTCAATCCAATCAAGATAATGAGGATGAACTCTCTAGGGATGTCAAGATGGCTCAACAAGTAAAGGTGCTGGCTACCAAGTCTGATTTTGAGTTTGGTTCCCAGAATCAACATGGTGGAAGGAGAGAGCAGACTTCCACAAGTTGACCTCAGACCTCTACATGCTTTCCATATGTACACACACACACACACACACACACACACACACACACAGACACACACACACAGACACACACACCAAATGAGATGTGAAAAGCTTAATATGAAAAAGATGAACTCCATTTTCACGCTGTCCTTTTATCCCTATGACTATGAGCTCTTCTGATAATTGTGATTCGTATTTCTCTCCAGGTGCTTGAAGTATCATGGGTGTTGGTACAATGTAGGCTTTTGTAAATATTTATTAGATGATTGATTGACTGACTGAATGAATAAAGAAGCAGATTGTGAGTGTGGAGGGAGCTGAGACAGAGATACCAGGAAAGCATGGGATGAGAGTCACCCCCATGGAATTTACCTCTAGAGATTTTTATTGAGCTGCCAAGGGCAGGAAATCATATAACAGTGACTTAGTCAAATAGTCATTCACCTTCCTTACAAGGTAAGGAGATGTGGGATGCCCTTCTACATGTGAATATGTTTTATTACCATTGGTTAATAAAGAAGCTCCTTTGGCCTATGGCAGAACAGAATATAGATAGGTGGGAAATCTAAACAGAGAGACAGGGAGAAAGAAGGCAGAGTCAGGGGATGGCAGCAGACACTGAGGAAGCAAGATGCGAGGTAACAAGCCACAGACCTTGTGGTAAAATATAGAATAATAGAAGTAGGTTAATTTAAGTTGCAAAAGCTGGTTAATAATAAGCCTGAGCTAATGGACAAAACAGTTTGTAATTAATTTTAAGCCTCAGAGTAGTTGTTTGGGACCTGGTGGGAGGGAAAGAAACTGCCAGTTACAGTGAGGTGTGGGGTGGGTGTTTGAACTGGGTTTGGGGGTTCAGAGTAGTCAGGCTTAAGTTTCTGCCATTTATTTGGCCTGTTCATCTTGGTCACAAGATGGTTAAATTCCAAGTATCTATTCCTGGAGGAACAATGGTGAAAAGAGAACTATCGAAGATATGATACCTATCTTTGATAGTTCCACCAAGCCTGTCTCCCCAATTCCTCAACTCTGCCTCAAGCAGTGTTTTTTTTGTTTGTTTGTTTGTTTTGTAACAAATTTTCAACTGGCCTGGAACTCACTAAATAGGCCAGGCTAGCCTTGAACTCACGAGTCATCCTCCTGCCTCTGTTTCCCAAATGCTGAGCTAATGAGCACAAGCCACCATACGGAGCTCAAGCCTAGCCCTTCCTAAGGGGCTCAGGCTATTCCTGAACTTTGCAGCACTGAGGATAAGAATACAAGAGGAAGACACACATATTTAAAAGGAATAATCCGAGCCAAAAGCCAGTTAAATAGCATATGCTTATCTTTTCTCTTGTCAATTATCCTCTCAAGTGGCAAAGACAAAATGCAGGTCAAGCTATAACTTTTATATGAGTAAGGATCATCACGTATCCCAGGAGTAGAAACTAGCGATGACGAGCATAGCTGGGTGTTGTGTGGATGAGCTGGCAAGGTCTGAGCAAGTAATAAAGTTCAAGTGTACATAACTCATGAGTCGTTACATATTTATCTCGGACAATTGGTGTAGAATCCAATAATTATGTTATCAAGACTTTTAGAAGCTGGGCTGTGGTGGTACATGCCTTTAATCCTAGCACTGGGGAGGCAGAAGCAGGCGTTTGAGGCCAGCCTGGTCTGCAGAGTGAGTTCCAGGACAGCCAGAACTACATAAAGAAACCCTGTCTCAAAAACAACAAACAAAAACAAAAAAAAGCATTCTTAGAAATTTAACATGAATGTTCTATAGCACAGACTGGTAAACTATAGACTGCAGGGGCTGGACAGGTGGGTCAGAGGTTAAGAGCACTGACTGCTCTTCCAGAGGTCCT
>JAQHUG010000048.1:6037112-6051434 GCA_028555095.1 Dicrostonyx torquatus
CACCAGGCCCAGTTTGTTGTAGACTTTTGAAATGAGGGCAGTGGATGAGTGTAACAAGTCTTTCTCTGTCTCACCAGCCTGCTCCCAAATAATGTCACGAAGCCTTAATGTTAATTATGAAAGCTCGGCCTTAGCTTAGGCTTGTCCCACTAGCTCTCATACTTAAATTAATCTACTTCTGCCGTGTGGCTCAGTTACCTCTGCTCTGTACCATATGACTGAGTTCTTCAGAGTCTCGTTTGTGACTTCATATTGCTCATCTTCTCCTCCATGTCTGGCTGGAGACTCCATCTTTCTTCCCAGAGTTCTCTCTCTGCCCGGAAGTCCTGCCTATACCTTCTGCCTAGCTGTTGGTCATTCAGCTTTTTATTACACCAAGTACAACAATACATCTTCATACAGTGTACAAATGTCCCACAACAGATGGGCAGCTGCAAAAGTGGGGGGAATTGGTCTTGTGGGTTTATTTTGGGCACACAGCTGTGCAAGATGCCTCTTTGGCAGCAAGAAGCTAAGCTTTTCAAAAGAGAAAGATCCAGCTGTGTCAAACATCCTTTACTATTTTCCCAAGTTTCTCTACTTCTGTAGCCATGATTACACTGGTCTGTCTTAAGTTATACGTGTTTCCTTAGACCACCAGTATCATTCCAGGGCTCTGCCATGTTCTTTGCCTTCCAGTCAACTCCTAGCCATGCTTCAAGGGCCAGATTCTGAGTGATGACAGTCTCCAGCCCCTTGGACCTGTGGAGTCCTGCATCACCTACCTACTTCCTTGTGTCTAGGCCAGCAATGTGGCCTGGCTTCTTGACAAATTCCTGCTGCGCTTGGCTCTGGGTGACCTGGACACAGCAGAATGAAACATCTCAGAAAATACTCATGAGAAGGGAAACAGAGACCCAGACTGTGCCTGAACCATCCACAGAGGGCCTCACTCACATAGGACAGGCTGTGTAGAGAAAGGGGAAAGTCCTGAGTGAATGTGTGTTGTTGACATGTCAACACACAGACCACAGACGTGTCAGGGATGCCAGTGCTCAAACCCATGGGAGTGGCAAAGCCTTCCTCTGAGCTGAGTGAGAATGATGACCATGGGTACAGAAACCATCAACCCCAGCTTTCTCCTCCTTAATGTTTACAGCCTGAGACTGCTCCCCTACAGAAACCTGTAGATGGAAGTTTCTGTCCCGTATGATCCTGTAGCCATTTAGTCCCAAAGAAACACATAGAGGCTTATATTAATTATAAACTGTTTGGCCTACTAGCTCAGGCTTACTACTAACTAGCTCTTACAACTTAAATTAACTCATAATTCATATCTATATTTAGCACCATGTGGCTTGGTACCTTTTCTCAGTGAGGCTTTCTCATCTTGCTTCCTCTGCATCTGGCTTGCAACTGACTCTCTGCCTTTCCTCTTCCCAGAATTCTCCTAGTCCTATACTTTCTGCCTGGCTACTGGCCAATCAGTGTTTTATTAAACCAATATAAATGAGAAATCTTTACAGTGTAAAAGAGCATTATCCCACAGCAGAGACTTCCTACTGAGATGAGCTTAAATCTGCCTCCTTGTTCAGAAGAAAGCCATCACCGACCTCCTCTATTCAGGTGCATGAAATAAATGTACCGCGTTTCCAGGTTACTGCTGTAGTTGGCGCCCTCCGTCAGGACCAGCGCAGCTCACCCAATCCCAGCTTTTTTGTATATGTGTCTCTGTGTCTGTTCTTTGTTCAGTTCCTCATTACCCCACTGAGGATTCCAGGACCAACTGGGAACACTATGCAGGATGTGGCAGGCAGAGTTCCTTTGTCCCAGCCACAGGTCTTTTATGGAGGCTGGGCTGATGTGTGTGTGTGTGTGTGTGTGTGTGTGTGTGTGTATGGTGTGGTGTGTGTGTGTGGCCAGGAGAGCCCTGTACCCTGAGCTGGACCTCAGGAAAGGCCTCATACTTAATATGCTTGTATTAGCCTAAGGGAGCTGAGAATTCAGAGACACACTGACCACATCCAAGACAAAATTTCCACAAGAATGCCATTCACTTTCTTTTGTTACTGAACATCTCCTTGCAATACACTGTGTTAATACACTATAAAAAATAAATGCCAGTTATCCTGCATTTAGCACTTATATCACATTGCTGTTTCCATTGGTACGGATAGTCAGCCATCTAAAGATTTAAAACCACTGCAGCAGTGACCCTTGTTTCTTCACAGTTACTCGCTAGTCCACCAGGCACCCAAGAACTGGAATTGTCTCAGCCATTGTTGGGGACCCCTTGCCAAAGAGTATGCTTATATGAATTCTTATTCAATTCCTATGTATCCTTGGGAAAGTCACTTAAGCTGGATTCCTGCCTTAGTCTCCCCATCTATTTTTTCTGCAAAATGGTAGGAATAACTCTATCTTGCAGAGTTTTATCTTTTTACTCTTATTTATATGTATTGTGTATGTGATGGGGGTGTAATACAGAGCACATGTGGGGTCAGAGGTCGACTTGCAGGGAGCAATTGTCTCCTTCCACCAGGTGAGTTCTAGGGATTGAGTTTAGATCAGCTGGCTGACGTCAAGTTTCTTCACTGAAGGGGCACTAGCTCACTCAAACATGTGGCTCTGGCAGGCCTTGTCTTTCTCCCCCATTCCCTCTGCTTTACTAAAAACCGTTAGATTACATCCCTAAAGCTAGCCACCAAGGTCTGTTCTGTTATTTGGCCACTTCCTCCTCCTGAGGCTGACTGACAAAGTTCAGCATTCAGATGCCCTCTTTGGCTCACCTAATTAACATGCCCAGTTAAAATTAAACACCTCATCCTAACATGGGTCTCCCCCTTTACCTTTAGAAACCACCATTTGCCTATGTGCCACGTCTGTCTCCTCTCTATCCGGAGCCAGTCCTTTGTCCTCTGGGACAAATGCCCCTGCCACCCTTTGCCTTCCCATTCCCCCTTGTCCTCTATGCTAGCCCCTTCTAACACAGACCTCCCCTTTTTCTCTTAAAAATTACCCCTGCGAGGTCATTTGCAGGTGCTTTTCTGCCAGAGTTCAGAGAGCAGCCACTTTAACTTTTCTTCCCTACTTAACAAAGGGTCTTCCCGTGAAAACAGGTGTTTGGGTGGGGTTTGTGCCTAATCCCCTGCTCTTTGTGTGTGTGTGTGTGTGTGTGTGAGAGAGAGAGAGAGAGAGAGAGAGAGAGAGAGAGAGAGAGAGAGAGAGAGAGAGAGAGCGAGAGAGAGCGAGAGAGAGCGTTCCCCTTCATTTACACTGAGCACCCTTGCAGGGTTGCAAAGCTAAGGTGAAGTAGATGAGGCAGCTACCACCCTTTTAGAAACAGGTGTGCAATAAGGGCCTAGTAATCAGTAGTGATTACGATGTGCTTTTTGAGACAGGGTGTTCCATATCCCAAGCCGGCTTCAAACTGAACCACATAGAGGATGACCTTGAACTTCTGATATGTCTGAGTGCTGGGGTTACAGGTGTATGTCACTACCCCCAGCAATTAGGATCGGTTTATCCAAGTCCTGGTGCATTTCTGTATGTTTGAACCAGAATCCTCTAGATCAATTATCTATGACCGTGTAACAAATAACTCTAAAACTCAGTGAATTAAACAGCCATTATCTTCTACAGGTTGCTGTAGGTTGGCTATTGGGGTTTGGCCTCTGAGGGCAAGCCTGTGGACTCCTCTGCGATCACTTGTGTTTCTTATGGGGAGCTATTAATCAGCTGCAGATTGGTTTTTCTGAATTTGGCTGAGCTGATATCCATGTTTAGGGCTTGGGTTGTGACCGTGTGGTTGAGTCATTAACTTGTATCCACCAGCTGTTCAGTCTGGGGTTTTTCTTGGGGTGGAGACAAGGTTCCTAAGCAAGGGAATGGCAGGCTTCCAGGCCAGCTGAAGGGAGGGCTCAGAACTAGCATAATGTCATCTCTGGCCGAAGCTGATCATAAAACCAGGGAAGTGAAAATGGACTCCACTCTTGGTAGGTAGAGCCATAAAGCCCTCAGGAAAGCAACAGATGAAGGAAAATCATTTTCACACCTCGAGTTTCTTCCCTGTGGGTTCAATGAGGAACTGGGGAGAAATCTTCTTTTTTCCATTTAGTGGTTCAAGCTTATTCTTAGATCTAGTCTAATAAAATGAATTTCACACTTGGATTATTCACCCACTAACAAACACACTGCTCTTATCGATGCCTGGGACAAACTCTCAGGCAGCCTGGATTTCTAGTTCCGTTACCTTCAAGCACAATAATTGTTAATTACTGCTCTATTTGGTTCGGTTGTGTTTGCCAATAGTCAATTACATATGTTAGCTTTTCTTGTGATCACTGGGGCTTATCCAATATTGAAGCTCGGGTCGAGGTTTTGTTTCGGAGATGTCTTTTCCAAGGGAGTTAAGGAAAACTCTTGTTCGTGAGTTATTGAATATTAGCCTTTATCTGCTTATTCCAAAAGGCTCCTCATTCACGTCTACAAACTCCACAGTGCTCAGGCTGAGCTCTTAGAATTGAACTCCAGGCTAAAGATAAGCCTGCCCTCTGCCTGGATGGACTAAACCCTGGGAGGTGGAACTGAGTGAGAATGGATTGTGAGTTCACAGTGGTGGATCCTTCTCCAGGACCTGTCCTTCCATGTACCTGATTCCTTCCTATGAACTCTTCCTCCCAAATCTTGGCTTCCAGGTGATGAGCAGCCTGGACCGGGATCCAGTAGTAGTGCTTGTTACTTCTGCATTGGGTATTCGCTTCTCCTTCTGCTCTTTCAATATGTCCACCCTGATGTGTGACTTCCTGCCACCATGGCTTTCACAGCTTTTCCCTCTGCCTAGATCACCTAATCTATGCCTCCTACTTTTTATTCACCCAGGTGGAATCTCCCTGAGTAGGTGGGGAAGAAGTTGGTGGATTCTCGATTTCTTTTTTCCTCTAAATCCATCTGGTGGTACTTGCTTAGGTTGTTAGGTATTCTGGCTCCATCATAGGGAAGATCCAGGTCCTTGGTCCTGATATCTTACTGGGCTGTATGTGCTTCTTCTCAAAGACTGCATTGGTCTGTCTAGCCCTGCATCGCTACTGCTAGCATCATGTCGACACACCAGCAGTTTCAGAAAATGTGTTTCTTCAAAGACATTTCTATTTCTGGAGCATCCATCAGGTGGTAGGCTGTTGAGCTCAGGCTGTGACCTGAGAGGCCCCATTTTCAAGGAGTTCTTTTTTTTAATAATTTATTTTTATTTAATGTCAATTGGTTTTTGCCTGCATGCATGTTTGAATCCCTGGAACTGGAGTTACAGACAAGTATAAGCTGCCATGTGGGTGCTGGGAATTGAACCCGGGTCCTCTGGAAGAGCAGTCAGTACCCTTAACCACAGAGCTATTTTTCCAGACCCTTCAAGCAGTTCTTGATTCCATTTTGAGGCTGAAGAGTGACAGTGCATCTAAGCTGGAGTACCACCCATGAAGCACAGACTGATAAATGACTTATTCCCAAGAGCAGAAATTCATATATGCCACCCCATAAATTCATCATGAGACTATAGAGGCATATGTGCATGTTAAAATCACACCAGAAAAAACAGCCCAGGAACTTTTAGGTTATAGGAGACTGGGGAAGGGCGTAGCCCTCACATGGACTCCATAAAGAGGTGAACCCCTAGCACTGTGGTGACAGTGGCTCCCACTGACCTGTTTGTTACCTTGTCAGTGGAGACAGAGGCACAGATGCATACTGCCTCCCTCAGCAGACCAACCACAGCTCAGTTCAACCTGAAGTCCATGGAGTCAACACTGAAAAGAATTTTGGGACTAGCCAGTTCATAAAGCAGAGCTGGAGATACAGTGCAGATGTTTTAGTATAGGGTTAGAGAGACTAGAGGTCAGTGGGTGAGATGGCTCACTGGGTAAAGACATTTTTCCCAACCCTGACCATCTGAGTCCCATCTCCTGGACCCACAGGGTAGAAGGAGGGAATGACTCCACAGTTGTCTGCTGCCCTCCGCACATACACAGTGACACACAAGAGCTTCCCTCCCCACACTAAGTAAAGAAAATTTCATTAAAAACTTTGGTTTAAAAAGAGAGAACCAGATGTGGTGGTACATGCCATTAATCCCAGCACTCAGAGGCAGGGCCGGGTGGATCTCTGTGAGTTCCAGGCCAGCCAATGCTATACAATAAGAGCTTAGCTCAGGAGAAGGCAGAAGGCACTGAGAAGAAAGAAGATATAGTCACACTTGGGTGGAGGGTCTGTGCTTCCCAAAGAAGAGACTGAAATGGGGAGAGGGTGGTGGCAGTGGGGCCCTTGAGTACGACAGAGACTTTTTCATCAGATAAACTTGACTTTGGGAGCAAGAGTGCCAGACAATCGGAGGTCACCAAAGTCACTCCAAGCCAGTAGCTTCTAGGTCTTTGTCTCATAAACTTGAAAAATAAATTATATGGACAAAGAAAGTGTGGGTTTTAGAAGGAGTTTTATTATAGGTGAGACTTAAGAGAGGGGGGACAAGTAGGGCTCCCATCAAGCAAGAGTGGGTCCCAAGCAAGGGTCACCAAGGGTCACCTAGGGGTCAGTGAGACTTTATTGGGTTGAAGCATAGGGGCTAAGCTGGTCAGTCCAGTTGTCCCCCCATGGGGTATTCACTCTCTTCATCCTGGTATTGGGACTGGAGGTGGGGACACACGTAAGGCTCCAATGATGTATTTGATCACACACCACTTCCAGACTGTGCTCACTAGGTTGTGTAAAAGGAAGAGCTGAAAGCAAGGGACTGGAGCGCTTCTCCACCTTTCCTCTCTCGTTTGTCAGGTGAGATGAGGGTGGAGGCTCTAGGGATGCCTTGGATGGGATTACAACCTCATCATAAGGTGAGATCAGGAGCCATGAGCTATGCGGGGAGCTAAGAATTCGATAAATTCTGACAGTGTGGAAAGATATGATTCTATGTTTCTGACTTCGCATCCTCACAGCAAAGGTGCTGCCTATTCTAAGCATTGCAGGTTAGGTGGGGTCCACGCTAGACAGGCTCCTGCCTTCCTCAAGCACGAATTCCAGCTGTAGAGATAGGGAAGGGAGTTAGCCGCTCAGCTAAATAACATGTCAAAGTCTATTTATTTCCGTGGCTAGAGGGGTATTTATGAAGGGCCAGCCTTAAAAATTGTCCAAATATGAAAAGTACTGAGGAGATTGAGGGGGATCTCACAGAGCTAAGCAGCTTGACATTCAGCTACCAGGGACTCAGGATTCCCTTTTATGGGGTTTTAGTCTCACTGACAAAGGAATTTAAAGTGGACTCAGAAGGAAGCTTGAGGACCATCTTTTAGAGTTGGAGAGGAAAAACTCTAAGCAAGCAAGCTATAAATCCTGGAAGCTGCCGGGAGGGAGATGGAGAAAAGGAAGAAAGTCATGCCTTTTTAGTTATGGTCGGAGAAAGCCAGCGTGCTCACCAGCGTGTTCAGCTGTCGGCAAACAGCGGCATTGGGGTGGGGATGGGGTAGGGTGGAGCAGGGTGGGAAGTCTCTTTAGAGAAAGAGGGAGAACATCCAGAGAGTCCGAGCAAGCATGCTTAGGATTTTGCTCAATATCCAAAGAAAAGATAGAAAAGGACAAGTTATGGGTTTTTTTTCTTTCTTTTTCTGTTGTCTATTATTGGAGCGTCATAGATTGTACACACTCAAGAGGAGGGTGCTTGTTAGTGGCAGAGAGAGGACACTCTAAAATACGTTTTGTGAAAGATAAACAGAGTTAAACACTAGTAAGGGTATATTTAAATTAGTAGTATGTTTTTGTACTGGAGAGTTTGGGGCCTAGCACCAACTGAAGTCATCTCCTATCTGCAGAAAAGTGACTGGACATTTTAAAGGGAGTAGGGTATGGGGATGTAGCTTGGTTGGTAGAATGCTTGCCTAGCATGCATGAAGCCCTGGGTTCAAATCCCAGCACCGCATATACCTGAACCACATGTGGTGGTGCATGCTTGTAATCCCATCACTTGGAAGGTGGAAGCATAAAGATCAGAAGTTCAAGGCCAGAGGCTGGAGAGATGGCTCAGTGGTTAAGAGCACTGACTGCTCTTCCAGAGGACCTGGGTTCAATTCCCAACACCCACATGGCAGCTCACAACTGTCTGAAGATCCAGTTCCAGGGGATCTGACACCTTCACCCCAATGCGCATAAAATAAAGTTAAATAAACCATAAATTAAAAAACAGAAGTTCAAGGCCATCTTCAGCTGTACTGTGGGCTAGAGGCCATCTGGGATACATGAGACCCTGTCTAAAAAAAATAAAGAAATAAAGGGAGCAGAGTCAGGAGAGAACAGATGCTCAGTAGTCAGGGGACAGGGTGAATAAAAGGGCTGGTCCTTATGGATGCTGATTGTGCCATCTACATCTGTTAGCTGCAGTTATCAAAGCTGGGATTCTGTCCTCCCACAGAGACTAGAAGTAGAGGCCTTGTCTTTTCTGATGAGAACATTCTAAAGCAATTACTTCCAGGACTTCGAGAAAGGCATTCATGAGTTACAGGATACACACACACATTCCAGAGGAAGGCAGACACAATAGTAGCCATTTTCTAGTAAGTACTCTAAGAAAACAGTGGTCCAGGGGTGGCTGAGGCAAAGTACCTAGCGCTTTCTTATGGATGCTTTCAGGGAGTCAAAGCTTACCATGTTAGGTAAACTGGAGAGTCCATTTGGTATAGAGGGGCAGTGAAATGTGCTTCTGGTAGACCAGATGCTGTAGTAACCCTGGCCAGGTGGGAGGAGTTAGAGTAGGAGCTGTTAGATTCTCAGGCCGTGTAAAGAGACAGACGACAGAAAGAGACAGGAGTCTGACCTTCAGCAGATGGAACTGTGTTTATTAGCACACAGACAGGGGCAGCCTCTCTCTCTTAGGAAGTTGAAGGGTCCACCAGGGGAAACAGTTGGTTGAGACCCTTTATAGGGATGGCGTGAGGGGCTTAGGAATGAGGAAACTGTTTCAGCACGTTTCTTTCCTGTAGTCTCTCCTTCCCAAAGTTGCTTGCTGAAGGTGACATTCTAGGGTGTCTTTTTCTAGGGTGAAGGAGTGTTTTAGTCACTGGGGAGAGACACCATGAAAAATCTTAAGAAAGCATTTAATTGAGAATTTGCTTACAGTTTCAGAGGTGTAGTCCATTATCATCATGGCGGGGAGTATGACTGCAGGCAGGTGTGGTACAGGAGAAGCAGATGAGATCAATATCTTAACCTGCAAGAAGGGAGAGAGAGTGAGTGAGATAGAGAGAAGCAATCTCGGCCCAGACTTCAAAGTCCCCCCCCCCCAGTGACACACTTTCTCCAACAAAGCCACACTTATATGAATCTATGGAGATCATTCTTATTCCAATTATTATAGTTCTGGGGGGGTCACTCATAGAGTCACCAGTTTGACAATTAATAGATTTTTAACAAGAGGCTTTATTAAATATTGACCAGGACCATGGATCCTGACCAGGACTACACCTGAGACACATTTGATGTGGGAGGTTATGTATGCTGTAAATATGTTTTATTGTCATTGGTTAATAAAGAATCTGCTTTCGGCCAATGGCTTAACAGAGTAAAGCCAGACTGAAAAAGATACATAGAGTAGGTAGAATCAGAGAGAAGCCAGGTAGCCACCCGCAGGACACAGAGGCCTCTGCTTGAGCCCACTGGAACCTTGCCAGTAAGCCACAGCCATGTGGCGATACACAGATGAATAGAAATGTGTTAATTTAAGATATAAGAGTCAGAGGGCTGGAGAGATGGCTCAGAGGATAAGAGCACTAGCTGCTCTTCCAGAGGTCATAAGTTCAATTCCCAGCAACCACATGGTGGCTCACAACCTTCTGTAATGAGATCTGGTGCCCTCTTCTGGCCTGCAGGCAGACATGGAGGGGTGCATAAATAAATAAATGTACTTGTAAATATATAAATATATAAATAAATCCTTTAAAAAAAAAGAGTTAGTCAGAAATATGCTTAAGCTAATTGGCCAAACAGTATTGCAAATAATACAGTGAAAGACCCCCAAAGTGGTCTTATCACCGAGGAGCCCCCAGACTCAATAACCAGGCCGTCAGATGCAATCACACGAGGTGGTTTATTTCACGATTGCGCAACTGGGTGCAATAGCTTAGGGATAGCTAAGCACCTCGAGCATCCAGGCAAGCAAGCTTTTATAGACAAAATCACAAGTTTTCCATGAATTATAATATGGGGTACAGTTACAATCGGGATTGGTCCAGACATTTAAACCAGAGTTCAATCCAGAATGAAATTAGCATAGTTCAGCCCACTCCTGAGTGCATGACATCCAGCGGGCTACGTGACAACCTGCTGACTACATAACATGTGACATCCTGCCCGTCCCATTGTGACTCAGTTTACAGTTTGATAATCATTTGCTGCTGACTGTTTCTGATAACCATCTGCCTAGAAGACTGCAATTGGTCCTGATAATCGCTAACCCTCCTGCCCAGCGGGGGAGGAAGAACTCCCTGAAAATTGGTCAAACTTGTTTGTCACATTTTGTAATTTTCCATTATCCAATTCATTTAGTTCGTTATGAAAAATTGGTTGGGGTCTTTCACAGTTTCTGAGTGATTATTCTAGGTGGGTCTAAGTGGCTGGGAACAAACCAGCAGCCTTCCCCCAACACACACCCTCAGAATATGGCACCAAATTACATTAGTCAGGGGCTTGTAAAGGCAAAACATACAAGGTTTTGTACTTCCTGCATTCATGCAATCAGAGGCAAGCACACAACCTATGTGTGATCAAGCACTTTCTATGCTGTTAGAGCAACCAACCTTGTTTACAGTGGTGAAAACCTGTGGCTTGTTATCTTACATGAACACCAGCCCCCAGCATCCCCAGAAGTTATTTGTCCTTGGGCAAGAGGGGCTTACAGGTTAGAGAAGTTTTTATATATAAATCTCTTAAGCAAGTCATTAAAACTTAAAGCATAACTTTAACTTTCACAGTGGGAGCCTATGAAGAAATGGGCAGGAATATTAAGTATACCCAGCATGCATCTGTGTTGGTGCTTTGAGACCACATGGAGGAACTATCAGACCCCCAGGTTTCAGTCCCAGTATGTTAGATAAGGGAAGATTGGATGGAGTGGTGATCCAGACAGGCACTCACAAGTACTTCAGGTAATGCTGGCCTCGCAGTGGGAGAAGCAGGGATAGGAGATCCAACGGCAACTCCAAGTTACCCTGTTTTTGAGTTAGAACTCAGAAGAGCAAGCCAATTTAGCAGTGAAGATCCTGCAAGCAACTGCCCTGGCAGAAGGTTTCCTGGGCAGGGCGGAGTTGTACGATATTATCTCACTGAGAGGATAATTATTCTTTTTTTAAAATAATAACTACCATTTATTGAGGATACATAATATACACATATATGTACATATATATATTATGTATACCTGCAGGTCAGTAGAGGGCACCAGATCTCATTACAGATGGTTGTGAGCCACCATGTGGTTGCTGGGAATTGAACTCAGGACCTCTGGAAGAGCAGTTAGTATGCTTAACCTCTGAGCCATCTCTCCAGCTTCAAGGATAATTATTCTTCCCATCTCCTTAGCTTGTCTTCATATCAATCAGCTTTTCCAGCCAGGTGATCAGCAGATCCAACCATATTAAGTCTTAAAAGAGGACAATCTTTATAACCTTATATAGACTGTCAGGTCTCCATCCAGGGTCAGAGGGAGAATTCAGGTTCTAGTCTTCTGACCAGGAGAAGTAGCTTTTCATTAGCCTAAAGTCACCCACCCCTTCATATTGTACTTTAAATGTTAAGGAGAGGGAAGCACTGATGCTTCCTCTTGTAACGTTACCAGGGAAACAGGAGGTGAGGCCCAAAACCAATTATGTGGGAAGGGTCTAGCCACAATGGCTTCTAAGCCTGGATATTTACCTAACACTTCAGTCGAAGAGTCACTGGGTAGATAGAACTGGCCATTGGTGATGGCAGATCCTGTGTCACGGGCTATAAGACAGGGTGAGGGGAGGGGGGAAGGGAACGCGTGAAAGGGAAACAGCAGCCGCTTCGAATGGGAGCCCCAAGGCTGAGCGGCTCTAGGGCACATTCCAAACTGCGAGAACCGATTCGCAGTCAGGCTGCTTTTCACTGGGACAACTTTATATATTATGCTCCAGGGTGAACAGTGACCTGGACGTATTTACTTAATGATGTGGGAAGCCAGTAAATAAAATAATTACAAAGAGTGACAGGCACTTAATAAAGGGCCTGGGAGGAGGATGGGGGAGAGGCAGGGTCAGACGGTTCAGGATCTGAGACTGGAGAAAGGACCTGTGAGTGCCTGAGAGTACGGGAGAGTGGGGATTTCATTGACCTTTGAAGGCGCTCACTCCCATTGCTCCGTGGAATCAGTTTAGATTTAATAGAACCCTATATTTCTGGAAAACATCCAACCAAATAGGCTTAGACTCTCAAGTCATCACAGCCTTCCTCGTTTCCCCAGCCCCAGCCCCAAATTCCCCAAGGAGATAAACACCCACTTCAGGGTTAGATTTACATTAGAAAGAGGCCTTAACTACTTCTGCTCTCCCACGCCTCTGAGGAGCTGATTTGAGCTTTTCAGATGCAAAGAGTGTTAATTGGCTAAGAGGCCCAGCTGAGCAAACCACCCCTGAGGAGGAAGGAGGTGGGGAGGGCTTTGAGAGGAGGGCACTGGTGCACTCCCCAAGTTTCCTGGAGAGCCGGAGGGGAGTGTGAGAGGAATTGACACAGTTGAACTGGGTTCTGTCCTTCAGGCTCCATCAGGCCTCCCTCACTGAGCTGACAAGATGCCGTCCTCTCCTGCTGGCTCCCGGAAGCCTCACCCCATGTCTAACCCCTGGCTTCCCAGCAGGCTGTGCTCTCTTGGCTCCTGCTTCCCAATTACAGCACTTCCCAGCCTGCTTGGGATGGTAGTCTGGGAAGTGGGTGGCTCTTCTGCTAGGACAGGAGTCCCTGGTTGAGCCTTTTCTCTTCATACCTGGGAAAATATGACATGAGCGAAAACAGAACAAATGATTATGACGGTGACATAAGCCATCACTCATCTCACCCTGTGGCTTCTCAGAAGATTCCTGCCAGAGTAAGTCTCCTGTGTAGATCACTATAAGCAAACATTTGTGAGATTATTGAGTATCTACTCCCACATGAAGTTAAGACCCCTGTGTGTTTAGCTTGAAGGTGTTCTATTTGTAGCAACTTTATACAAATATAATGGATAAGAAACTGCAGTGTAGTGGTTTGGAAGAAAATGCCCTCCCTAGGGAGCACCACTTAGAAGGTGTGGCTTTGTAGGATTAGATGTGTCCTTGTTGGAGGAAGTGTGTCACCGTGCGAGTGGGCTATGGGGTCTCCTATGCTTAAGTCACGCCCAGTGTGGAACACAGTTCACTTCCTGCTGCCTGAGAACCAAGATGCAGAACTCTCAGTTTCTTCCCCAGCACCATGTCTGTCTGCGTGCTGGCCGCTATGTCCTGCTGCGATGAGAATGGACTCAACCTCAGCCCCAGTTAAATGTTTCCCTTTATAAGAGTTGCTATGGTCTTAGTGTCTCTGCTCAGAAATTGAAACCCTAACATATGCAGATTTAAAACGTTGAGTGAAAAAGAAATAGGACCGAAAGTACCTTGTTGTAACCTGGCTGCTCAAAGGATTGACGAAGAAAACCTTTTAACAAGCAGCAAGAGGGCCAGAATGGGTGGCACACGTCATCTCAGCAAATGGGAGCCTGAAGCAGGAAGATCATGCTTGGGTTATATAGCAGCTGTCTCAATAACAAACAAACAAACAAACAAACAAAACTGCTGGGGAGGTAGCACAGAGCAAAGAGCTTACCTGGCACATGGAGGGCCGTGGGTTTAATTCCTATCAGCAGCAACACCATACGTCATGTTCATAGTGTTACCCAGAAGCCAAGTTCATTCTGCTGGATGGGCAAAGGGAAGCTGTTCAAGAAAGACAATAGACTGGGAGGTAGAGAGAGCAAGGGCACCAACAACAGCTTTCATTGAGGCTGGCTGGTGTCTCCGGTGAGGATGGTAGTTTCCTGGGGGACTCTGGGTTAGACATTTTATAAGACCCCTGTGTCAGGGACCATTTGCCCTAATAATTACAGAAGGTCATCAAAGGCCTTTGACTTAGAATGTTTAACAGAGCCAGCTAGGAGTTTTGACTCTAGAAAGCTTACAAAGATAAGGAAGCCATTGCCTCAAGGACGTTTACAGAGATTCCCCTCTTCCTTAGTTAGCTATCCACAAAAGAATGTTTCTGTTTACACAGGTGTGCTAGTTAGCTAACTAG
>JAQHUG010000048.1:6071580-6092292 GCA_028555095.1 Dicrostonyx torquatus
CCTATGCCTACTGCCACTTCAGGGGGCTTGCAGCGTGGTCTTGGGACCTGCAGCCCACTGCCTGCCGCTGCTTTGGGGGCCTGCGGTGTGGTCTTGGGACCTGCAGCCCACTGCCTGTTGCCACTTCGGGGGCCTGCGGTGTGGTCTCATGGCCCGCTGCCCACTGCAGTCACTTGGGGATCCGCAGCATTTTACTTTTACCATTACCGATGGTGCCAGCCACATGCCGGGTGAACCTTCCCTCCTCGGTGACACCTCCCTGGGAGTACCTCACAGACAAGTCCAGAGGTGTGTTTTCTAGGTGAGTCTGAACGTTATACAACAGAGAGTTTACCCGCCCTTCCTGGGCTGCAGGGTGAAGGCATGTCCTCGTGTCTACTCTTCACTCCTGCCTTACCTTGCCATTTGTGTCTGGGACAAGGGGATGTGACAACCCCAGGATCAGCCTAAAAGGCAGAGACTTTAATAAGAGCACAGAGAGAAGGTCAGCTTGTCTCTAACGATAGTACTGTCATTTCCAACCCATCACCTCGAAATAGAGGTGCGTCTGTCCAGACTTTATGTTAAGAGGTTCCCAGAAAGTGTAAACGTCTATGTGGTAGGGACTGCTGGTCCTTCTCCGTCTGTAATCCCTTTCTAGACCCACTCTGTGCCTCCCACGGTGACCCCCATGGAAGGTCCTGTCTAGGGTCAGTCCTTGGGAAGTGACAGGAGCTCAGAGGTTGGAAGAAAAGTCAGGATATTGCCTCTGCTTCCTTCTTACTTTGGCTTGTCTCTGGTGGGCTATGGGCCCCGTGTGGCCCCAGCATGCTTTGCTTCTCTGTGATGTCAGCTCATGCTAAGGTTGTTCCCTTTAGTCCTGGTGGCTGCAGCTCCCATGGGATTGTGGCTGGCGCATGGGATTCTAATGTTCCTCATCTCATAATGGAATTCCCCTCTTGAAAATTCTCCAGTGGGGATATTTCTATTTGGTGCCTGCCAGGTATCTAATGACCATTAGGAGGGAGGGAAGGAGACTCTGGAGACTTCAGCAAAGAGTGTTAATGGACCTAACTGTATGTGGTGTGTCTTCTGCAGGTGATTACAGTCACCGTGATTTGAGATGGCCACAGTTATGTCCACGCTGAAGGAAGCAGCTGTACCACAGAGCCCAGAATAGGAAAGAACTCTAGGACTGTGGAGCTGTCACCCGTCTTAGGGTGGGCCTTTCAGTGATGCAGCTGCTTTTGAGCCATCCCTTCTCCTTGTTAGCATCCCCACTCACACTCTTCTTAGTAATCCCAACCAAACTCATTGGCTCACCAAGTTGAACATCACTGCAATCCTTACTTTGGCCAATTGTGGGTTCCCTTTCTTGGGTGAGCTGTATGATTGATTGATTTTTTTTTTTGTGTGTGTGTGTGTGACATGACATCAGCTTTAAAACCCTTCAAACCTGGCTTCCAGTCTCTATGAAAATGAGCTTGGGACATCATTACCTGCAGACCTCAACTTCCTCATCTTTGAAATGGTATATCGATATTACTGACCTCACCAAGTGGTTGGGAGACTGTGAGAGACACTGAGATTAATACCAGTGTGGGAAGGCCTTCAGAGAAAGCAGCCACTTCAGAGGAACTGGGGTCGGGGATCTTGAGAAGACAAACAGGATTAGCACAGAGTCCCTAGCCCAGAGAAGGCCATTGGGTGGAGTTTGATGGCCTGGGCCACCATCGTGATCTCTGCATTTCTAAGATGGGACCAGCACCGTGGGGCTATGGAAAGTACAGACCCCTGTAGTCGCTGACCCCTTAAGGCAGTCAGGGGTCAGAGGAATAGGAGACTGGGAAAGGAACTGCTATGATGGCCTCCCTTGGGTGGCATTAGGGTGGCATTACTGTTTCCTGCTGCTTTCTGACTTCTTGTGAGAGGATTAGAAGTCCTCTACAATACTGGCATCAGATTTAGTCATGTGATTTACTTTGGCCAATGATGGTGACAGGAGCTTGTTCTGAGCTGGCTCTGGCTCAGGAAAAGGGCGGACAATACTGAAATATGCGGCAGGTCTATCCTGTGACAACTCTTTGTTGTGTCCTCTTTAGCATCTCCAGTTGGATACAGACACTGCTGTCCAGTCTTGATCTGGTTCTTAGCATGGCTGGCCCCACCCTAAGGAGGGAGTGTTAGGGACCACACATTATGGCTCATGTGGGTTCCAGTCACTCCTATGAGTCAACTTCATGTGAAACATAGGACTGGAAGGGGGGACTGTTACAGCCTCAGAAGTGTCAGCCCTAGGAGGGTCCCTTGACATGGTCTGGTGGGTAATTTCCAAAACAGTGCCAGCAAACCAAATCCATCAAAATCACTTGGGGACCTGTTAAAATGTCTGTTGTAAAGGTTGAGAAGATGGTCCAGTGGGTCAGATCTTGGCTGTGCAAGCATGGGATCTGAATCCCTTCCCCAAAAACACACATAACAAAATCTGGCCATGGGGCTGTGTGCTTTTCATCCCAGTGCCAGGAAGGTGCAGACAGCTAATCTGGCTTTGGCAGAAAGCCCCAGGTCCCAACTTTCCTCAAAAACCTAGATGAACGTAGCCTGAGGGATAAATACTGGCGGTTGACATCTGAACTGCAGAAATACACACCCACGTGTGTGCACCCGCATAAACATGTACATACATGTACATATATACATACAAAAACTTAAAAGCACATTGCAGGGTCTCATCTACTGAACCCTGAAGCTCAGGGGTGTTTATTCTGAAGCACTAATGCAGATGGGGCAGCGAGGGGCCCTGTTACCCCAAAGGGAAAGGAGATCCCAGACCTCCCAAGTCTCAGTCCTTGCTCCAGGCCCTGTGCAGTCCTCCAAGCTGACGCTGGCTCCCCTAGGTGACACAGCATGATCCAGGTTGTCACACCTGCAGCCAACCTGGCAGATGCTGCTACTGCTTTTTGAAAGAAAAAAAAAAAGCAACAAAAATTATGATGAGTACAGAATTTATAATCTGGCAACTTCAGCAGATATCTGTATGAGCTGCTGAAACGTGCACTTTCAGATCGATTCCACACTGAATCTTTTTCAAATTATTATTCTAAGCTTGCAAAGTGGAGTTTATTACTGATGTAAAAATAATAAACTCTGGAATCATTCATTATTTTGCCCTCTCAAGAGTCTGCCTAGGGTTTAAGAAATTGAGAAAGTCGGGGCCAGAGAGATAGCTAGGACTGGAGAGATGGTTCAGTGGTTAAGAGCAACTTCTCTTCCAAAAGACCCAGGTTCAATTCCCAGCACCCATATGGCCGCTTGCTACTGTCTATAACTCCAGTTCCAGGGGACCCAACACCTTCACACAGACATACATGCAGACAAAATGTCAATTCACATAAAAATAAATAAATAAAAAATTAAAAACAAAGAAATAGAGAAATCTAGGACAAACTCAAAATTTCTGAGGAAAAGATTGGGGGCATGATGTGCCCAGGGGCTAATATGGGGAACTCATAGGGGGGCTTGGGAGGTATTAGCTCCTCTTCTGGAGCTGTGACACAGTTGCCCGAGTGAAGGACTTTAAGGAGGATGATTGAGTTGTTTCTTGGTTTCATCATGTTCACGGCAGCTCGGGCAGAGAATTAACCATGGCAAGGATGTGTGGCAGAGGAGGAGACATCTTCAGAGTTGATGGAGAGCTAAGAGAATCAGGAAGGAGCCAGGACAAGGTGTCCTCTAAGAGACATATGCAGTGACACTTCCTCCAGTTAGCCCCATTTCCCAGCGTTCCCACTACTTCCCTGTACCAGTTATTCTTCTCATGTTTGTGATCTGATACCATGCAGCTTAAGGGAGGCGGGGTTTACTTGGCGCTCATCTCCGAGGAGACCATCCACCACTGCCAGGAAGGTGTGGGAGCCTGAGACAGCTGGTCTCATCTTGGCAGCTGTCCAGAAGCAGGGCTGAGTTGTAACACTCTGAGGCCAGTCCTTGGGGGAGCCACCTTTACCAACCAGGTTCTGCAACCTCCCCAAAAGAGCATCACCAACCGGGTACCAGGTCTTCAAACTCCTGAGCCTGTGGGGGCCTTGGCAGATTCTAACCTTAAGGATAGGGTCTATTCATTTCGTGGTGCATGGAGGAAAATCACATGGATGAAGGGCAGATGGAGGCCAAGCAGCTGGGAGCTTAATCAGGAGGGTTACAACCTTTTCAAGACAGATAAGAAATGGTAGAGATAGCATTTTCCATGAAGATCAGGAACAAATCTCAGCTGCTTCTTGCTCTCTCAGGAGAAACTGAACATGGGGTAGGGAAGGAAGACATGGAAAGAGCCTGGGACCAAGTAGTTTATAATGTTCACCAGGCACTAACCTTCTGCCTGCCACCGCATGCCATAACTAGTTGTTAATTTAATCCAACTCAGTTTTAGTTCAAAGGCCCCAGTTACCATGCTGAGCCCAAGCTTGATGGTTTGAATAAGAATGGCTCTCATAAGCTCATATTTTCAAATACTTAGTCACCAGGGAATGACATTATTTGAAAAGATTAGCAGGATCAAGAGGTAATCGTCTTGTTGGAGGAAGTGTGTCAGGGCGTGGGCTTTGAGATTTCGAAAGTCCATGCCAGGTCCAGCCTCTCATTCTGCCTGGGGATCATGATGTAGCTCTCAACTACTTCTGCAGCATGCCTGCTGTGCCTGCTGCCATGCTCCCTGCCATGGTGCTAATGGACTAAACCTCTGAAACTGTAAGCGAGTTTCCAATTAAATGCTTTCTTTTATAGAGTGGTCTTGGTCATGGTGTCTCTTCACAGCAATGGAACAGTGACTAAGACACCAGGCCGATGGGATTATTGGAAAACAATGGTCCTTAGCCTGCATGGATATGTACTTGTTATATTTGGGCTGAGTCATCTGGGTGTGGTGCTAATTGTACTGCAGTCCAGAGAGGAAAGGAGTTACTTCCAAGGCAACGGGGCAAAGTCCAAGGAGGAGCATTTCTCAGACGTGTGGTACAGCCAAGAAAGCATAGAAAGATATAAATGAGCGATGTAAAACTTCTATCGTGACTTGGTTGTTTCCACAGACTAATAGTTGGGTTGGCTCTGCAGTTGATGGGCCTGCGGGCCATTGGGCTCACTGCAGTGATGAGGACCTCTTGAGATGGGCGAATGGATAAGGAACCTAAGGACTCATGGTCCATTTCATTTAGGCACTTACTTTTTAAAACAGGCTCAGGCATCACCAATGACAAGTTGTCCTCTATCATCCCAGGGAGCGTGTCTTTTATTTTAGCATCTCTGACTGGTAGTATCTGTGTATTTAACAATGAAGCAAGATCGCTCCTGTTGTGACATCACCCCACTGGTTAGTCTTAGCCTGATCCCCGGGTACCATCTGTCTTGTCTGCTCCCTTTGTCCTGCTCCTCAGACACTTGAAGGTGATCAAGTCTCATGAGACACTGAGTCTGTTAATTTCCAGTTGGTGGCCCAGATCCCTCAGTCATTGGGACCTCCCTGAATCTGGTCATGTCCTGCTTCTATTCTCCGACTCTGGGTGCATCTTGATTTCTCACTGTTCCTAGAGTGGGATGCAATGCTCTAGGCTCAGGGTGGGTACTTTCTGGAACAAACCCATTCCTTTCTTGCACATTTCAAGGCCAAGAGATGCTTATACATCAGCCATGTGACCCTATGGCCCATCATCCATAAACCAGCGACCTGCTTCCTCATAAAGTTTCCTGATTTCTCTGTGTATGGTAAAGGGATGGGACAGGCAGGGCCTAGGGGGAAAGGGTTTGATCTTGTATAGGTTTTCACCTGAGAGCACTGTGGGTAGGGTAGTTTGAAATGCAGAAATATGAATTCATTCTAGATTTATGGGACTGGAGCTTCTGATTTAGTCAACTCTCTTGGTGGCATATTATGTCTTCTCTACCTTTCATGGCCCCTTGGGGTCATGTTTGGTTCAGTCTCTCAGGCATAAGGTTCTTCCTAAAACACACTGGCCATGCTGCTCACACCCTGTATTAGGGCTCCTGTTCTAGTTTGGATGGTAAATGTTTCCTAAAGCCTTGTGTGTAGAAGGCATAGTCCCTAGATGATGCTATTGGGTGATGATGGACACTTTAGTAAGTGGGGCCTAGCAGGCTAGGTAGCTGGGGCATGTCCTTGAAGGGACCCCAGACGTTCTTTCTTTTACTTTCTGGTAGCCCTGATGTAGTAAGCTTTCTTGTTAGACTATCTTTGAACTGCCAGCCGGCAAATAATGACCCTAAGACTTATAATTAATTATGAAAACTTGGCTTTAGGATAGGTTTTTTTCCCAACTAGCTCTTATAATTTAATTAACCCATACTCTTTTAATTCTATGCTCTGCCACTTGGCTTGGAAACCTCTTCTTAGCACATCTAAAACTTGCTCCAAGTCTGCTGGCGAAATCCTTGGGCCTAGATTCCTCCTCCTCTTCCTCTCTCTCCCCGGAAATCCCATCTATTCTCTCCTGCCTAGCTATTGGCTGTTCATCTTTTTACTAAGCCAATCACAGCAACACATCTTCATACAGTGTACAAATAGTCTGCAGTAGCCTGAGGTGCACGGTTCTATTCCACTACATAGACTCCACCTTGATGCTCTGCCTGGCTACATTCCCAGGAAATGGAGCCAAGCAAACATGGGCTGACACCTCTGAAATTGTGAGCCAAAAGGAACCTTTCCTTTTCAAAGTTGATTCTCTCAGGCTCCTTATCACTTCAGCAGAAAGCTGACTGACATTCGTATCAGTTTCAAGATAAACTCAGGCATCGCAATTTGGCCCGTCTCTCTTTATACCCTACTCTCACATCTGTCAATGTCCCTGCTCCTTTTTACCAAGTCCCTCAGTGATCTTTGAAATGCCAGTCTTTCCCGGCTCCATGCCTTTGTACGCACTCTATTCTCTGTCTGGAATTCGATTCTAAAACTTTCTCCCTTGAGACACTTCTCAGCCTCAGGTGCTGCTGACTCACGTGGAGTCCCATCTAACTCTTTTGGATGGCTCGTTTTATGTGTCTGATTTACTGGTCCGTGCAGTGCCCATAGAGTGGCATTATTTCTGAATGTGTCTATGAGGGTGCTTCTGGAGGAGGTGAAACTGGAATCAGTAGACTAAAGAGGTGAACGTTGATGGGACTTTGCTGACCTGGTGAAGGAAGGCACCACTAGAACAAAAGACTGAATAAGAAACATTGTTTCTCCTTTCTGCTTGGCTGCCTTTGGGATGCTGGACTTCTGCCTTCAGACATAGGTTGTGGCCACACACTTTCCTGGCTCTTAGGCCTTCAGATGGGGCTTGAAACTGCATACCAGCTTTTTTGTTGGATTTCCAAGATGCTAGCAATAGCTCTGGGCCCCTTGCATCTCCAAATCCACACGAGGCAATTTCTTCTAGAAAATCCCCCTATTCCCCTGCACTCTCCAGGACACTTTTATGACCTACTTTGGGCTGTCATCACAAGTTCACATGTGCTTTTCTCACCAGACTGGAGTCCCTGGGGCACCCTCTGTATCTGGTTTGTCTCAGGGTAGCCAATAAATGCTGCATTGCTACATCGTTAAAGGTCATGGTGCCCTCGGAAGAGCTCACTGGAGGGAAAGCTGATGGAGAAAGCTCATTCTTCCTATTACATACTCCCCAGGCAGTACTGCGACCCCCCCTTCCCATCAACAGTCCCCAGAGAATTGGCCCTGACTTTAGAACAATCACAGCCAGTGCCACCCCTGGAAAATGCTGTGATTACCCATTCTCTTGCTACAAGCTGGGTGCCAGTCTCAGGAAGCCAAGGTGAAGCAGCCTCATTGCCTTCATCTGGTAGAGTTTATGGTCTGGGTGTGGGGACATGTCCAAATGACATGTTAGCAGTGTTTTGTAAGTGGGGGAGCAGGACCTCTATATGGTTAGATTGTCACTGGGGGAGGGGCAGGCACACCAGGCACAGTAGAGGACCCAGAATAAGCAAAGAGCTGTGTAGGATGTGCTTGTCTAGATGGAACAGAAGCAAGAGAACAGAGGCTGGAAAGACAGCCTAGAGGCCAGAACCAAGCAGGCTTAGCATGCAGGCTGCCCCATGAGCAGTTGGGTCACAGTGTGGAACAGGGTCATGTGTTAGGGCACCATTTGCTCTGCAATTGATTTCTTGTTTTGAGAGTGTGAAAATATTTCCTCCTACAATTTCTTCTTCCTCTAAAGATGCTGATTTATACGTTGGGGCAGTTTCCTGGCAGATGGGAGTGAAGTGCCTTCTTCTACAGGGTTCATCATATTACCTCATTTGCATTTTTGATGGAGGGATAAATTTTATAATTGAGAGTGCTAGCTAATGGACATATTGATTGGAGAATGCAGTTCATAGACGCACTCTCAACAAATTCATTTTAAGCTGGGCAGTGGTGGTGCATGCCTTTAATCCCAGTACTCAGGAGGCAGAGGCAGGTGGATCTCTGTGAGTTCGAGGCCAGCCAGGTATACAAGAGCTAGTTCCAGGACAGGCTACAAAGCTACAGAGAGAAACCCTGTCTCAAACTCCCATCCCCACCCCCCTAAAAAGAAACAAAACAAACAAACAAACAAATCCATTTTAAGGTGATTTCCTTTGTACCAACTTGACCTATTTCACACAGATGTGGTAGCATGGTGGCAGTGAGGCTTCTCAGTAGCTCAGGGTTTTTGTGGTTTTACTCTTGATGACCAGAGTTCAATTCCTTCCCATGATGGAAGGAAGTAACAGATTCTTTGGGTTGTCCCTTGGCCTCTACATGTGTGCCACGGCTTGTGCTTACCTACTCCCCATGTAAAAGAGATAAATGTAATTTTAATTGAAAAGACAGTTAAAAAACTGGTGTAATAAGTACAAAAAAATAGAGGGACCAAAGTCACTGCCCAAAATATCCTCCAAACATCAAAGGAATTAACACTTATTTGAAGAAAAATTAAATGATTAAGAAAAATATATTCTTGATGCCAAGCAAATAGAAGAAATTGATGCCCGCATCTCTAAATAAGGAAAACCAGAAGCTACCTTTTTTATTTCATTTTATTTTATTTTTTATTTTTGAGATTGGGTTTCTCTGTGTAGCTCTGGTTGTCCTGGAACACACTCCACAGACCAGGCTGGCCTTGAACTCAAAGATCTCCCTGCCTCTGCCTCCTAAATGCTGGGATTAAATGCCTGCGCCACCACCGCCTGGTTTAAAACGCTACTTTTAACTCTTTTGCTCTGTGTCAGCACAATTATAACTCATGTAAAATTCTTTTTGTTCTTTTCCTTCTTTCTGTCTCTCTCTCCCTCCTGCGGGATATTTATACAATGTGTGAAGATATATTGCTATGATTGGTTTAATAAAGGGCTGACCAGTCAGTAGCTAGGCAGGAGGTATAGACAGGACTTCTGGGAAGAGAGAAGAAGTAGGAGGAGATAATCGAGGCACCGGGAGAGACAGCACGGATACATGGGATGAGTCAGACACACAGAATGGGAGAGAGGTAAAAGCCATGTGGTAGAATGTAGATTAATAAAAATATGGTTTAATGTAAGTTATAAGAGCTAGTAGGACAAGCCTAAGCAAAGGCCGAGATTTTGTAATTAATAATAAGTTTCCATGTCATTATTTGGGAGATGGTGATTCAAAGCAAAATCCAACAACACCCCCCCATCTCTGTTTCTTTTCTTTTTCTTTTTTGGTTTTTCGAGACAGGGTTTCTCTGTGGCTTTGGAGCCTGCACTGGAACTAGCTCTTGTAGACCAGGCTGGTCTCGAACTCATGGAGATCTGCCTGCCTCTGCCTCCCGAGTGCTAGGATTGAAGGCATGTGCCACCACTGCCTGGCTCCATCTCTGTTTCTTTCTTCCTTTTTTTAAAAAAAATGTTTATTTTATTATTTATGCAAAAGGGTGTGTACCTGTATGTGCCCATGGTGGGGAGAAGAGGACTTCGGATCCCTTACAGGCTGTGAGCCATCCAGTATGGGGGCTGGGAACTCAACTCAGGTCCTCTACAAGAGCAGCAAGTGCTCTTAACCTCTGAACCATCTCTCCAACCCCCTCTTCCTTTCTTCCTAAGAGACGACCTCATATAGTCCAGACTGGCCTTGAACTCTATGTGTAGGTAAAAAATGACTGCAAAGGTCTGCTCCTGCCCCTCACCTGCTGGCTTGTGCTCCCTGCTCCTGCCCCCCACCTGCTGGGTTCTGCCCCCCTGCTCCTGCCCCCCACCTGCTGGGTTCTGCCCCCCTGCTCCTGCCCCCCACCTGCTGGGCTCTGCCCCCCTGCTCCTGCCCCCCACCTGTTGGGTTCTGCTCCCTGCTCTTGCCCCCCACCTGCTGGCTTGTGTTCCCTGCTCCTGTCCCTCCACCTGCTGGCTTGTGCTCCTCTGCTCCTGCCCCCTACCTGCTGGGTTCTGACCCCCTGCTCTTGCCCCCTACCTGCTGGTTTGTGCTCCCTGCTCCTGCCGCCCACCTGCTGGGTTCTGACCCCCTGCTCTTGCCCCCCACCTGCTGACTTGTGCTCCCTGCTCCTGCCCCCCCACTTGCTGGCTAGTGCTCCCTGCTCCTGCCCCCCCACCTGCTGGGCTCTGCCCCCCCCCTGCTCCTGCCTCCCTGCTGCTGGCTTGTGCTCCCTTGCTGGGTTTATTTGATACTGAAGATTGAATTCACACCTTGATGCTGGGTAAGCACGCTAGCCATGGAGCGACATCCTCAGCCCCTAGATCAGCTTTTTCCTAGGAAATACTGGATGCGACACTCTTTTAGGAGAGCTGTTCACAGTGTGAGAGGCACTGACTCTCCTAAGAGGCATGTGTCACCTGAAGAATGACGATGAACTTGAATTACAGATTTCTGCGTGAAGCCACATGGAAATCTCACCATTGAAATCAGCCGCTGTGCCGTGAGGAGTTAAAATCTTTAACTGTTTCCTAAATGCTCCTGCGAGCACTTAGCATTGCAAGTCACCAAATGTTTCTGAAGACTTTCTCCAGAGTATTTAACTTTCCCCATATGGGCTGCCAGTAGGGAACATAGTTGCTTTCTCTCTCTCGCTCTCTCCTTCCTTCCTTCCTTCCTTCCTTCCTTCCTTCCTTCCTTCCTTCCTTCCTTCCTTTCTTCCTTCCTTCTTTCCCTTCCTTCTTTCTTTCTTAAGGTTAAAGCTCATTTAAGATTACTTACAATTTGTGCTCTGTCAAATCTAGCCACCATGTCAAGGAAAAAGAAAATATTGACACAAGTGGGCATTAGAATAATAATAACTTTTGTTTCTTTGCTTTTGATTTTTCTGAAACAACGTCTTGTATAACCCAGACTGGTTTTGAACTCTGGGTGTAGCTGAGGCTGACCTTGAACTCCAAAACCTCCTGCCTCACCTCCTGACTGCTAGGATTACAGGTATGAGCCACCACACGCTACTGATTATTTGTTTTTTGACTATAATTTGAAAGTGGATTGCATGTCTTAGCCTCAGTTTTCCTAAAAAGCAGAAATGTGGGTTTGTTGGTTGGTGGTTCATTTTGAGAAAGCAGTCCCCGAGAGCAGAAAGAGGAAAAGAATAGATCTGTAGGTGACCACCTCTCTGGGCACCTGCATCCTATCTTGTGGGACCTTCCGGACAGCTGTATACACCTCGGGGCAGGAGGACTGTTTCCCACAGGGGTCAGTCCTCCATCAGCCAAAGGCTGCTGGCCTACCAGAGGTTAATTCTCTGGTCCTTAGAAGCTTGCAGAATGTCTCACCTAAGCACAGCAAGAAGCCTGCAGGGCAGAAGGCAAGAGCTGTGGGCAGAAGTGGGTAGCCATGAGCCATCATGATTGCCCATCTCGTTGCCTCTGAAAGAGCTGGAGATAAAAGGTGTGCAAGCAGATGCCCCCTGGAATAGCCACAAGGGTGGTCCTATACATGGCATTTAAGTATTTTATGACAAGTAACTACAGCCTGTTTCAAGTAACTATGAACAAAAATTACATTTTTCTATTTCATTTGTGACACCATAAAGTTGTGTAAAGTGACTTATGCCTATTATCCCAGTACTTTTGAGGCAGAGGCAGGAGAATAGCTCTGAGTTCCAGGCCAGCCCGAGCTACCGCGCAAGACCCCTCACGCCTCTCCGTTCTGGTTGATACACACACATGGCATGCAACTCTTCAGGGCAGAGCTTGTTCTGTGAATTTCAAGTATTCTCTCACGGTTGAAAAACTTACCCATTTTATATAAAACGACTGTTATTAAAAAGGAAGCAATAATATATTTAAGATACTCACCTAAAACTTGCCCTGGGGGAGTCCTTAGTTTGATTTGCGGGAAGATGCCATACAGGCTGGCAGCAAGACCGCTGAGCACAGGGCTGTGTCAACAGGGCAGAGATAGATGCTGTGCCACCTTCGGCAGGAAGCCTGGGAAATGATGGCTCGACTGGTTTCTGTCATTTGAATACTGGGAAAACATCACTCAGAGGCGCCTGCTGTCTCCTAGGGGAACACCTATTGAAGGGAGTCTGTGCTACTGCTGGGATAAGCTAAGATCTTCCCACAGTCCCTCTCTCTCCCCTCCCATTTTAATCATTTCTGGTTATGGATTGGATTTCTGCTTGACGAGGCTGCTCAGTCTGTATGCAAGTTCCTGTGTGTCGTTCGACAGGGCGCTGTTTTCCATGAACTTGTACCACAGGGCCTGGAAATACTAAAAGGCATCTCACAGAAATCTCTCTAGTCCCAGGAAGACTCCACATTGCCCATAGGGTCTAGAGCAGTGGTTCTCAACCTGTGGGTCACAACCCCTTTAGGGGTCTGCTTAACAGGTATTTACATTACGATTCACAGTTGTGAAGTAGCAACAAATTAATTTTATGGTTGGTGTCACCACTTGAGGAGCTGTTTTAAATGATAGACGCATTAGGAAGGTTGAGAACCACTGGTCCAGATGCAACAACTTCTCTTGGCAAGCAGGGCTAAACGGCTTTGGTGAGTATGAGAATCTTTTTCTTTGCTTCTTGGTTCTGTGGAAAGAGCCAAGACTGACCAGATGGCTTCTAGTTCCCTGAATCCTCTGGCGTGTCCATTGCTGGCAGTGGTTTTCCTTGAGATTCAAGGTTTTTGTCCCTGAGAGCCAGAGATGTAACAAAGGATGTAAACAAAGTCCCTTGTTCCCATTAGAGGTGGTAGTGATATGAGCCATGTCTCCTTGCCTGGATTTCCTGGCTGTGGAAGACCATAACTTGCATGGACTGAGCGCATGCGCCCCTCTCTGCAGCCTAATATCTCAGCCCTACAAAGACTTGTCACTCAGCTGGTACCTTAAATGAGCCTTCCAAAAGCTGTTCTATCAGACCTGCTGATTCAGGGTGATGGGGACTTTGTTTCAATCAGTGAATTCTGTGACCTTGAATTCAAGGGTAATTTCTGGCTAGTTACCAAAGCCCTTTCTTTTCCTGCTGAGGCCTTGAGCTGGGAACTAAGTCTGAGCTCTCTGTGCCCTTTCCCCAGGTTGGTCAGTGTGGGTAGAAGTCGCTAGTCAACCCCAAGGTCCTCAGGCAGCCTGTTTCTTCTGGAATGTCCTGTCTACCTTGGTGGCCAGATGACCACTAGCCTTTCTTTCCACAAGTGCCAATCTTCAGGTGACTGAATGGAAGAATTTAGGCACATATCTGGCCCATTCGTGTTACAGGTAATGACATAGCCACAGTGTCACAAAGGCCCTTAATTCTAACATTAAGGAAAGAATGTCACAGTCTCAGTGTGTATGTGTGTGTGTGTGTGTGTGTGTGTGTGTGGTGTGCGTGTGCGCGTGTGTGAAGGTGGAGAGTTCAAGACAGGGTTTGTCTGTGCAGCCCTGGCTGTCCTGGAAGTCGCTCAGCAGACGAGACTCTCTCGAGCTCAGAGATGTGCCTGCTTCTGCCTGCCTAGTGCTGGGACTAAAGGTGGGTGCCGCATGTTCTCATTCTTAGGGATCAGCTTCCTTGAACTACTTGTGTTTTCCACTGGAAAACTGCCATTGCAAGTATGGTAGGCATAAAGGATTTAGCAGAGGGCATTAGAGTACATTTGTTTACAGCCGTGAGTTCTCAAAGGAGACCGTGAAAGCTGGAGAAGCTGCAGCAGGTACTGCGCTCGAGGAACTGCCCACCGCTGGCTGTTAATGTGGATGCATGGGGTACCTTGGGGTACACTGCCATGAGGTCTGACTGCCACACCCAACAGTGGCTTCATTTTTTGCATTGCCCTCTTTGGGGCATCTTCGTGATGGAATAGGACAGACAACAGTGTTCCTGGAAGGGCAGCTCCAGCTTGAGATAGGAGCAGTGGTACCAAGCTAGCAGCAGGACCAGATGCACAAAGCCGTGTAGCCATAGACGAAGAAATCCAGCAGGGATACACACACACACACACACACACACACACACACACACACACACACACACACACTTCTCTCCCTCCCCCCCCCAACGGTGGTTTTCTATATTGGTGTGTTGTCCGGAGGGTGTGGCAGTCAAACCCCCTGGCAGTCTTACCCGATGTGGCAGCTTTTGAAGATCTCCCCACCAGCTCCTACTCCATGAATCCACATTTGCATCTGGGAATTTTAACCGTTGAAGGCAAAAGATATTCAGAAATAAAACTGCATCTGTATTCAACATGTACGGATATTTTTCTTGTCTTTGCTCCCTAAACAATACAGTTTAACAACTGTTTACATAGCATTAACATGGTGTTAGGGATTCTAAGCTAGAGCTAACTTAAAGTATGTGTGGGAAGGGCTGGAGGGATGGCTCTGTGGTTAAGAACATATACTGCTCTTCCAGGGGACCCAAGTTTGATCCCCAGTGCCCACATCAGTGGCTCACAACCACCTGTAACTTCAGCTCCAGGGGATCCAATACCTTCTGACCTCCATGGGCAACCACACACACATGCATTCATGCATGCATACATTTTAAATACATATATATAGGAGGATGACTTTTTTTTTTTGGAAGGAAGTAGAGCGCCTGGATTAGGGCATCTTCTGGGATCCTGGAATCAATTCCTCAGGTATACCAAGATGTGAATGAGAGGGGAGTTGTTAATTTACTGTACTGCAAGTAATCGGCTGGGGATATTGCAGGGCCTCCATGGTGAGTCTGCAGTCTCCGGGACAGACCTTCAAGGAAGATAGGCGTTCACTAGTGTACTTTCTTCTTTCTCAGGAAAGCAACAGTTCTACCCTTGGGGACTTTCACATAGTTTGATTGGGCCCACAGGATTATCTAGGACTGTCAGGAACCTTTGCCCTAATAATAAAGTATTACAGGAGGTTAACAAAGACCTTTGATTTAGAATGTTTAACAGAGCCAGCTAGGGCTATTGATTCTAGGAAGCTACAAAGATACGGAGACCATTGTTTCAAGGATGTTTGCAGAGAGCCCCTCTTCCAAAGTTAGCTATCCACAAAAGAATGTTTCCGTTTACACAGGTGTGCTAGCTAGTGATTTTATTGCCCCCAGTTCCTGCTCACTGCCCTAAGTCCTGACCCCCCACCTCAAGCCTAGCTCCCCATTTCGGAGCTGTATATACTGGTGTTGTTTGCTAATAAAGTAAGACCTTGACAAGTGAATTTTGCTTGGTCTTCTTCCTTTCTCTCGCTCATGATTTTCAGGTAGAGCCTCTTCAGACCCTGAGTAACTGGACCTGCAGGTCGGGTCATAGGACAAATTCCCATCAAAGTCAACGAATGATGGCCTTTAGTCACATCTATCGAAAGCTTTCATGGCAATATCCAAGTTTGCAGCCTGAGGAATAATTGGTGTCAGGAGTCCTGCCCAGTGGCCAGCATCCTACAGCCATTTAGGAGTGATGTCCATGGATGTGTATAACATGGCAATTATTCCTGCTTTACAAGAGTATGCGGTGCTGTGGGAGAGCATTCATGCAGTTCTAAGTTTTGAAGGCAGACTATGAGGCAGCGTATAGAGTATTCTGTTCACGTAAGAGGCTGCCTTTTTAAATACGGACAACTAAGATTCCATGTGAGAACCCTCAGAGAGGTAATTACCGAAGGCTGAGAGAATAGGGAAGCACTGAAAATTTTCCCTGCTTTGCCTATGCATATTTCTGACATGATTTACAAGGAATAAATGATACTTTACAATACGAAAAAAATGGGAACATTGTATTTGAAACACATTAGGAAACCCTGCTAATTAAAGAACAGGAGGTCTCTCCTGAGCAAGGGGGCTACGGGTGGGGGGGACTCCTGTCTACTCCCTACTCCCTCGGCTTCCCCTTCACTATCTACTGCCACCAGTCACTGACAAGGCCGGAAGCTCTCAGGTCTTAGGATGGCAATGCCTCCCTCTTATTCCCTTCCTTTTCGGACAGGAGTGGATGCTGTGGGCGAGACGTCGAAAGTGAGGGTTTAATTTTGTATACACAGTGGAGAGAACCTTTAATGTAATATTAATTCATTGTGCAAATTAGAAAGGTTTAATAACCACACGAGCCGTCGGGAATCCTAGTGTGACTCAGAATGACATCTGCATTAATGGTCTAATTAATAATGTATATGTTAATAAGAATCTCATTAAAGCTGGGGTACAATTATCAATGCAGGACGCAATTCCTTAGCGTCTGCAGGCTGATGTAGAGCATTGGTGATTCCAGCTGCAATTTTCGGTGATAAATGACCTTTTAAGTCTCATTAATTGATTTAGAAGGTAGTGATTAGTGTAAAAACTCAAGTCCTTTAAAGTACAAAAACCACAAATCAGGAGGAAGCAGGGCAGCTCATTGCAGGCACTGATGGCACACAGCCGGTAATAAGACAGCGGATAGGTAAACCAAGGCCACCCATCCATGTCCCCTCTGTCTGCACAGGTCTGTGTAGTCATCAGCTGCTCTCAACGTTTTAATAAGATGCCTTTCAACGCTGATTAATGTCTGTGCAGAAAGCAGTTTTAAAAGCAAGCACCACAGAATGAATTGACTCTCTTGGCCACTTCTGACTGTGGTTTGCTGCTCAGGCTTCCCCCATTACCGTTTTAACCTTACTGACGTGACTCCCATAAGGATGTCATTTTACCACAGAGAATTGGTTTATTGATGGCGTTTGCTTAACTGACTCATCACAGTATCTGCTGCTGTGGCTTTTCTTCCTCGGTCTCTGTTTCCACCAAGTTCAAGTATCCTGCCTTATAATGAGCAAACCGGAATTGTGTCAAGAAGGTCTGACTCTTGCGTCCATTTTCAGTCAATGAAAATTCCCATCATATGGCCTTTTAGCCCGTGTTGATTGCATTTTCTGTTGATGGTTGCCAGCAAATATCTTGGTCAGATGTTGGGCATGGGACTTAGAATTTACCTTTATTTCTAAGATAATTTGTGAGTGAAATTATGAGCTAGAGCAGAGAGAGAGAGAGAGAGAGAGAGAGAGAGAGAGAGAGAAGAGGTCAAGGAAGAGAGAAGGGGAATGGTGGATGCTGAGAGGGAGAGAGACACAGAGAGATAGTGAGACAGAGAGGCTCGTAGCCAGGTCCTGCTTACTGACTTTTAACTTTTCGTCCAACTCAAAATGTCTTGAGGTCGGTGTAATACGGGACACGCACTTGTAAGCCCAGCATTTGAGAGGTAGAGGCAGGCGGTTTGTGAAACTGAGGCTAGCGTGGGCCACATAGCAAAATTCAGTCTAAAAACGAGGGCTGGGAATGTGGCTTCAAGGTAGAGCTCTCCTATCATGTGCAACCCTTAGGCTCCCTCCCTAGCATTGGAAAACGTTTTCTGCGGGGAGGGAGGGTCAGAGGCAGAGCTAAGACTTCTTTCTGCCTCTCTGCTCACCTAATACCATGGTCTCTGAGCTGCTGCCCTGAGCTGGATCTTGTGCCATGGGGAATGACCAAGAGGACCCAAGTGGCAGTAGCAAGGCCACACCACTAGTTAGTATGAGGGCCATTCACACTTCTTTGTATTCCCGACTCCTGGCACAGGATCCGGCCAGAGAATGTCTCACAATGAGTCTATCCTTCCTGAATGTGCAATTATGGGGACTCTGCTGTGGCCCAAGGGCTCAGTTAGGACTTAAGAGTTCAGGGGTGGGACAAGCGGTACATGGAGGAAGAAGAAAGAGAGGGGTGGGGAGCAAACATGTTGAGCGTGTAAACTCAGATGGGGGAAAAGATAGCCAGGAATTTAGTAATTGATTTGGAAAGCAGTGGTGCTAAGTGGCCATTTGGAGGTGGAGAGTGTGTGTGGCACGAGTGACTGAGGTTCAGCTGCAGGAGCAATGTTGAGTCCACAGTTGTTAAGTCTCTTCTTTAGATCTTGGGGCTGTGTGCTTGAATCTGTCCCTCCACCCTGCCCGCCTGTGTCCTCTCCTGGAAGTCAGTGGGTACCCGGGAAGAGCTAGGGAGCCCAGGTCTGGCCCTGCCTATCTTCTAGGAGGCCTCAGTTTCCCCATTGTCAACTGGGCATTAGACAGCTCTTGGCATTTGTTCCTGCCCAGAGATGGAGGCTCTGTCCATTGGCTCCAAGTTCTAACCCTCAGGGATAACTCTAGATAGTTGAGGCCTCGGCCAGATTGCAGTCCCCAATCTCTGACACCGAGAGTGGGATTTCAGGTGGTGTCACCTCATCCAACCGTACGCCCCCTGTTACTTTGGCTCCCTTCTGCCGTCCTTGTCTCCTTGAATTGGCTTTCTCTAGGCTCTTCAGTCTGGCGCTGCTGTTCTGTTGAAGATAACTACTGATGTCCGTGGCCCTGCCTGGGACAATGTCCTCATATCAAGCTGTCCCTCATGAGGCAGAGACCAAAACTTATCAAGCATCTAACATGTGTTGAGCTTTATGCTGGATTTTTTTTTCTTTAAGTAAATGTACTGCTTTGGGGTTTTTTAAATTAATTAATTGTGTGTGCTGTGCGTGGGTAACATAGCAGACATGTAGAGGTCAGAGGACGACTTTGGTGAGCTGGTTCTCACCCTCTAACATGCTAAGGTGGTCTCTCTGGGCTGGATTTTTTTAGTGCTAAAATCACAGCGGAATGGGATTTGTTGTTCATATCCTGCTGATAGAGAAACTGAGGCTCCAAGAGATTGAGTGGCCTGTTGAGGGCTCTAAAGATAACGACAATTTCAGTCCATTTTTTCAAGGCCTCAGAGAGCTTAAAGCAGGTCCTGGGCTTTGTCCAGTTGTAGACCTACAGTGGCCCGGAGGTATTTTAGGGCATCAGCCAATCATCCTCACCAAGGTGAGCAGGGGCAGCTGAGCTAATGGTCCCTAGATGGCAGTTCCTAGCTTAGCCTTTTCCTTCTGGAGGATGGGGGTGGGGGAATACCCTATCAGGTCTGGGTTAAACAGGGACACTAAAAGCCCTTGGCCGCCTGCGGAATCTTATTTTAGAGAAGAGAAGCAATTATGTCCCTGACAATGTAGAGAATGGAAGAGGCCAGCACAAAGTCAGGGCAGGGCAGGGCAGGGCTGGGCTGTCCTTGGTCCTCCAGCACCAGGCCATTCCATTTCCTTTTCCCATGGCTCAAAGGTCACCACCAAAGCTTTTGGCAAAAGCTTTTCTTTCTTTGTCCCTCCTTCCTTTAAGTCCTTTTTAGAGTCCCTGTCTGCTTTCCCCTTGATAAGAATTTCCCAGCAATTCACACACCCCGAGGGGTGAACGCATAGCAGATTGCTGGAGCCAGCCTGTAATTATCCACCCTTCTGCCAAGGGAGGGAAGAATTCGCTTGACTGGGATGGATGCTGACGGTTCTGTCACCTTTCTTTGTTGGCAGAGGCTGGCTCCATGGGGGCCCTGGTTGGGGGAGACGGGGCACATAGAGATGAATCTCTAGCAGAGAACTAGAGGTGGGACTCCAGACAGCGAGGAGCAGAGAGAGGTATGGCCATCGTCCAAGAATGGTCAAACAGTGGGAGTGTTGGGGCGAGCAGGTGTTTCATGTGGAGAAAGTGGCAGGAGCCAGGGCATAGAGTGGAAACTGGAGTGAGTACTTTGGCTGCACACCAAGGTGCATAATGGGAGGTGAAGTTGGATCCACCATAAACTCTAAATGCCTTTCTTCTACCTTGGCCTTGGCCAGAGATTATAAATGAGCGAGCGCTCTTAGACAGATGGAGACCTCCGATGAGCCTATTTGTCCCCATAGTGCTTTTGTTTTATTTTTAGTTTGTTCAGTTAGTTGCCAACCTTGCAAATTTGGAAGATTGCACACACAAGGAAAAAAAAAAGGATTCCTGGCTCTCTGAAAAAAGCCAAAGATCTGGCAATCCTAGGCTTGGCAAACACAATTGGCGTGTGTTTGGGGATGGCATTGTGTGGGGAGAGTCTGTGCACGCCAAAATTAGAATCACAATAGAATCACAATAGAAGAATATTTAATGATATGGACAATAGTATTTTTTAAAGATTTATTTTTATTATTTTCAATTAGGTGGAGGTAGGTGTGTGGGTACATGTGTGTGAGACCATGGGTATGTACAGGAGTACAGGCGTCTGCAGAGGTCAGGGCCATCAGGTCCCCCGGGGCTGGAATTACAGATGATTGTGCACGCCCTGACGTGAGTGCTGGGAACTGAACTCAGATCCTTTGGAAAAGCAGCAAGTGTCCTTGACTTTTCATCTTTTCAGTCCCTGAGAGATTCTTGAAGTAGGCAATAAGAGTGATCTAGGTCAGAGCAGGCCTGAGGCACTGAACTGCACAAGAGCAAGACTGAGCCAGCAACCTGGGCTGGAGCGG
>JAQHUG010000048.1:6097821-6112045 GCA_028555095.1 Dicrostonyx torquatus
GGCTTTCACTATGGTTTCTAGCCAGACCCACTGGCACACAGCTTGGTCCTTCAAGGTGGTTCTGATCTCTGCTCAGGTTTAGGACCTGCTGTCCTGGGAGTGACAGCAGGCATGAACCCAAGATTGCAAGCCTGGTGACAGTTCCCTTTAGGCTTGTCCCACATCTCAGCATAGGAGGAGGTGCCTGCAGGAGATCTGTACGCAGAGTCCTTCAGTGTAACTTCCAGGCCCCCTGTCCTCTTGGGATGTGCTCACCAACCTCTCTTGACTGCAGGCCAAAGTGCCCCTGGCAAAGTGCTGTCTTCCAACTCCTGGACCAGGCTGCACACTGCAGCCTCCACTGTCTCCATGGATACCATTAGCTGGCCGCAGAGGTCTGGCTTTAGAAATGGAGTCTAAGAAAGAATAGTGATTTTGAAGCCACAACTGTGGCCAGTGAGGGCTATGAGCTTTAAATGTTGTGACTGCCACAGAGGCCTTGCTGTGGCCACCCTGCCTGGATCAGGACAACTGGGAAGAGGCTTGAAAAGGAAACACCCCTGTGACTGGAGATGGAGTTAGATCCAGGAACTCTAGACCCACCAGGCCCACCTTTTTGCAAATCCTGTAACCCAGGGGCAGACTTCCAATGGCCAAAGGCATTGGTATATTCCTTATCCAGCCACCAGTCCCATAGCTGCAGACCAGCTGTGTGTGTGTGTATGTGTGTGCATGTGTGTGTGCGTGTGTGCATGCGTGCATGTGTCTATGCATGTGTGTGTCTATGTGCATATGTGTGTGTACCTGTGTATGTATGTGTGCGTGTGTGTGTGCATGTATGTGTCTGTGTGCATGCGTGTCTCTGTGTGTTCATGTATGTCTGTGTGCATGTGTGTCTGTCTGTCTGTACGTGTGTGTGTGTGTGTGTGTGTGTGTGTTGGGGCTGGTAGAGGAGCTGGACCCAGGCCTTGCCCCTAGACTAAGTGGCAGCCCCATACTAATGTTCACAGAAGGCCTGCTGCCTTAATCCATCCTCACGGCTCTAACAGAACATCCGAGACTGGATAATTTATAAAGAACACAGATTTTTTTCCCCCCATAGTTCTAGAGGCTGGGAGGCCAAGATGAATGTTCTGGAAGCATCCCAAGATAGCATCTGAATTCTGCAGCTTTAGACCAGAATGAACACTGTGTCCTCCCTGGGCAGGGGAGAAAGAGAGCCCATCCCCATGAGTTCTTGATGGGAGTGTGACCTCACCTCTCCCATTAGGCCCCACCTCCTAACACCACTGCATGGGGACTCCTGTGCATGGACTGGGTGGACACAGTCAAACCACAACACCTACCGTGTGCTGCTTTATTCCAGCCATCGGTTCTCCCACACTTACCTGTCACCAGGCATCGCAACGATGCCACTGCGGTTGTTAGTGACATTACAAGGACCTTTGGCAACTACTCTTACTGCAGAAATGGAGGCATGAAGAGGTTAGGTAGCCCAAGCTGGCAGGGGCAGCGTTCCCAATGGAACACAGGAGATCTGTCTCCTGACTGTCTTCAGGGACCAGCAGGCTCCGTTCTGTCCTTCTTCACAGGTGGAACTGACCTTGAGCTAACGTGTGAAACAGCTGTGTAAATGGAGAATGGGGAAACACGCCCTCCTGCAGGTGTGACAGGTCAGTTCTGTTTGGTTTGTTTTTAAGTATAGCGTTTTAATTCACTTCAGGTGTGCACATGCCCACACTCTGTGTGTCTGTGTGTGTGTGTGTGTGTGTGTGTGTGTATGTGTGTGTATTGGGGGTGGGTTCCTCGGCATGGGTGAACCAGGCAGCTGGCTTTGAGCCTGTGAGCCTTAGACCTGGCCTCTGGAGTCCACCCTTCTGCTTCCCCCTTGCAATCCCTGCTCAGTCATTCTGAATGGACTCAAGAGAACTCAGGCTGGTGGGCGTGGGTCTCAGACCTGCTCATGGGACGGGACATGAGATGCAATCAGCATACACGCCAATGTTACTGCCTAGTTTTTATTCAGCGTCGGGGAGCCTAGTGGTTCCTGGGTAGAGACAGGAGTGTTGATAAGGAAACAAGGTCTTCTGGAATGAGCCCTTCCTCATGAGCTGTCCAACCACTGAGGTATTCCAGGTGGCCTGGATTAATCCCAAGCAAGGCGCAGTGACATAGCAAACAGGGAAGAGGGCCCAAGAGGATCTATCATAAAAGGAGGGTGATGCCAGCTGGACCCTGCACTGGGCCTGTGTGGGAGGGTGCATGAGCCCCTGGTGTGTGGGGTGAGCAACCCTCTCATAAATTTAATCCTTATCTTCTCCATAAACAGGAAAATTCAGACTTTGGGATTTACCCAAGGCAACTGAAAACATGTGAGCACAGTAGTATTTCAGACATCTGGTACACAAAGGCGTCATTCAGATATTCTTAAACCAGAGACATCCCATACGTCCATCGACAGGACAAACGGTGCTCTGCTGGAGTCTGCCGTACACAGCAGGAGTCAGTTTAGATGCTCTGGAGGAGACAAAGCTAAGATGAATCAGCCATGTGTGCAGTGCGATCAGTTTGGGAAGAGCACCAGGGAAGATCCTGCTGAGGTTGTGCTCCGAGTCTTCACGGGAGGTTCCATCTCTACAGGTGGAAGATGCCCCGAATCCCTGGCACAGCAGGCCCAAGACCTGTGCGTTTTACGTGTATGAAAATTTGCTTTAAGAATGTAAACACATATGGGACTCTGGGTAATGACATACGTATTGAAGTGTTTCTAGGGAAAGCATATTGTTGTCTTTGCCTTCTGTGGAAATGCACCCATGAAGTCAGGTGGGTAGGCAGGTGGCTAGAGGGCTGCATGGTGACTAAAAGTAGGCCGAATGTTAGTTTCCATGAGCCTGTGGGAGTTCACTTGTCTTTTTCAACGTTCCTGTGAGTTTGAAAAATTTTGTAACAGAATTGTTATCGGGGAAATAACTGGTACTAATTGCATTCCTTGGTTGGACCCTGGCTAACCCAGTCTGTATGTTTTATACATGAATTTATTCCTCCACTGATTGACGTTTGAGCTGACATTGCTCACTGTCAATAGCTAGGTTCCATCCTTACTTGGGTCTTTTTGTGCACATGAATGAGTGCATTTCTCAGACAGAGACTTGGAAGTGGCTTAATTGATGGAAAAGGTCTCTTTTGCTTTGTAAGGGGTCAGGGGAACTGGGCTCAGGGAGGGGAAGGGTTTATTTGGAATCACTTGCCCCCCCCCCCATGCTTGGCCTACAAAGGTAGCCTTACCTTGCTTTCCCAGCCTCCAGAGGATGCCTAGAAATGGCAGAGGCTGAGTTACTGCAGGGTGATGAGATCTTTAGAGGAAACTTGCCAGCTCTGGGGTGGGAAGGGCAGTGGTCACCCCACCATAGTGATAGTCTCTGCTCCTGACTCAGATCTCAGAGGTGCAGCAGAAACGTGGAAGGCCCCCGAAAGTGCATGTCCAGGTCTGTCCGTGAGCATGGATGATAAGAGCAGGCAGAGCTGATAGAGGTCCTGTTGTCTGCCCTTCTAGAGGAGGAACTGCAGCTCTGAGAGAGAAGGAGCACCCACAGACTTCTTGGGCTGCCTCAGGCCAGCAGGTGCATAGAGCCATCCTGAGCCAGGGAGGCTGGACTCCTCCTCAGCAGGATCTCTGCAATTCTCCAGATGGAAAGAAAGGACTATAGATGGGGAGATGCTGGGAGGTGGATGGGTAACTCACGAGAGGACTGTCATCGGTGGGAGGGGCGGTGAAGTCAGGAGGGTGGATCTGGGAACAGGAAGGAGGCTTAAGGATCTTGGCGCTGGTTAGAGCTGAGAGTAGTGCTTCTCACTATTCAGCAACCAAAGTGTGGGGTAGACAATGATGGACAGATTTCCAGGCATAATGAGTGTCAGAGGGAGTTCTTGATGGCTTGAAGGTACTATTTTTTTGATATAGGAAAAAAGGAACTAGCTAAAGCCCTTGTTTTCCTCCTAAGCTCCTAAGCTTAATTTCAAATTTGAATACCCTAATTGCAAACCCAAACTCCCTTAAACAGACTCATTAGAACTCATTTTATTAAATTCCTTTAAGCATTTTGAAGTGCATTTGCAAGTGGATGCTTCCTGGGTTTGCTTGGAGAACTTCCCATGCCTGACCTAGCAAGCAAAATCTTTCCAAGCACTTAACTAACTCCTGCAAATTTAATAACTCAGAATCATAAATACAGTGAATACCGGATTCTCATAAACATTTCAATAAACTGTTTACAAAACTAATCAAATTATCTTACGACTTTTAATTTAAAATCACAAGTCTCAAATCAATTACCCAATTACACATTTACAATGTAATCCAAAATATGTCAAATTCTATTTTACATTGCAAACCGACAAATACCAAATATTCAGCTCGTTCTTAAATTTATCACGAATGCATTAATATTATGTGTTTAGTTTATTTTGTTATTCCTGTATTTAATTTATATCTTCCAGGGATTTTAAATGATGCCCCCTCCTTCTTTGGCTAAACGTGTTACTTTTTCATCATAAAGAACTGAAGTCATCACGCCCGCTCGTTTCAAGCCAGCCGAGGTTCATGATCACAGTGTCGTTCCCATCTCAAATACTTGTTGCTTGTTACGGTTTGGATGTGAAAAGTCCCCCAGAGGCTCAAACATTTAAACATGGTCCTCAGATGGTGGCATTGTTTTGAAAGGTTGTAGAAACCTTTGAACGTGGGGTTGTCGGGGTAGGGCTTACAGGTTTGGCCTAAGCTGCCTCTGTTCCTTGATCCACAGAGATGTAACAAACCATGTGACCCAGTTCCGGCTGCTTCCGATGGATTCCCAGCCACCATGACATAATGGACTATATACACTGAACTGTGAGCCCCAGCCCCTGCTCTGTCAGCGATGAGAAAGATAACCCACAGGCCTTCGTCATCCTGGCTCAATCTTCTCAAGTCCTTTTTAATGTGATATTAGTGGATTCCAAGCACACGCTGTTTGAAGCCTCTGGACTCAGGTCCCTTACATTCAAATTGCAGCATTACCTGAACGAGAGGCCTACTTGGAGTCTCCAAGGCCCCCTGCCCCACTGAGACCATGCCACACTCTGTTTTATCCAACTAATCACTTGATTCACTATCTCCTGGAATTCTTTTCCAATTTCTCCTCTCTGGCAGTCAGCACTTGAAACAAGACCCAGTGATTGGATTCAATCTCATTCCATGCCTTTGCCTGGCAAGTCGATAAACTGCATCAATGGCATTGTCTCAGAGGTGGGCCAGGCCAGTAGAGATATTGTGGTGGGCACGAAGGTCATTTAAAAAAACGGTGGTAGGGAAGAATTGACTGACAGGTAACTCCATCCTGGCACTCACCTTCAGGCCCTGCTCCCAGTCAAAGCCTGACGCTGTAGACTCTACAGTGTAGAGACACTGGAGCCACCCCCTTCCTGCCCGTCTTGGAATTTCTCTAACAGCCTTTGCTTGGAAACTGCTGGGTCCCAGCCAGGCCCCACTCAGAACGGCACTGGGTGTGACTCCAGCCAGGCCCCACTCAGAATGGCACTGGGTGTGGCTTCTCTTCCTTTCTGACCACCCGCCTTTCCTGCTCTCCTTCCACAGATGTCCACACTGAGGCAATGTGGGAAGGCTCCCCCTGCCTACTCCTATTCCTGTGCCCCTTCTTCTTCCCACAGTAGATCTCTTGCATGCCTCATCCTGTCTCGGTGCCTGAAGTCCTGGTGGAGGGAAGGGGCAGCAGGGTGGTGGGGTTGGCTCATTCTCTGGCTGGCTTTGCCAAGGACCACCTGTTCAAAGTGGGACACGAAGCACTGACATAGTCTTTGGCACAAGGTGGCTGGCGATTTCACAAGCGGCAGCCTGGAAAAATGTTTGGGTGGAGGATGGCACCTTTGATGGCACAATGGCATATGCATTTGAAGGACAGAGGGGACGATGCCAAGGAGTGTGATGGAACTGGTTGGTTTTGAAGAAGGTGGGAAATCCTACAGAGGGATAATGAGAAATTGAGAGCACTCACAGATAGTTAGGAGCTAAGGGTGAGAGCTGGGGCCGAATCTTTGGTTGACTGCAAAAAAATTCTGATCTTGGCAGTGAAAGTGGACTCAGGGTTTAGAGGTGCAGAGAGCACCTGATACGGAAGTGTTCCACCAATGCGGGTCTGCTGTGCTAAGGGCACGTTCTGGGTAGAGAAACCTGGAGCCCCAGAAGTTAGACTTGGAGACCCCCCGAAACTGCTGGAGTTTCTAGAAATGGCGCACCTCTTTAGTGAAGCTATAACTTTGTCTAGGGAGAAGATACCACAAGAAATTCGCATTTTCTCCAAGAATGCAAGAGTCCGGTCCCTGAGAACAGCTCCCCGATTCCTCATTATCCAGAGAAATCACAGGTTTAAATCCCAGCACAACCCGGTTTGGACTATGTCATTCCGGATAAGGGAGGGAGATGACGTCTCTGTGAGGTGCAAGAGTTAGGGGGCACGTGCTGACACAAAGCAGTAAAAGTGAACCGCTGAGGGAGAACCAGGACGCAAGCTCCATGCAGCTAGAGTCCCAGTCCAACGTTCTTCGTTTTTCTCCCCGGATCCCTCTGAAGATGCTTAAAACATCAGGATCTGAAGCCCGATAAAATACAGCCGGTAGCTGCTCACTCTGGCTGCACGACTTAATTAATTCATCTCCCAACTAACTGGCCGGGAGGATGAAAAAGTGAGTCAGCTGATGTGAGGAGCTGGCTCCCAGCTGCCTCCTGCTCTATATTTGAAGGTCAGACATCAGAGCCCAGCTGTCCATGTGGAATTACCAGGGCCCACATGACTGCAGGCGGCCAGACAATGGGGAGGGGACACACCACCAGACTGGAGGTCCCAGGCGCTCAGAATGGCACAGCCACCTCTCCATCTTCCCACGTGAGTCTCGCATGGTTTAAATCTCACAGTCACAGGAGCCAGACACACGTTTCAATGTCTCCTACATTAGGGGCCTTACGAGGTTGGATGGACCCTTGAGGCAAACACAGGTAACAGCCGCTTGATGAAAGAATGAGGTCCCACGGCTGTGGACACCTAGCACCCCAGCGTTCTACAGGGAAGGGGAAGCCTTAGGATACAAGTGTGCAGAGTCATCCAGACTAAGCCTAGCCCTTCTGCTGTCTGCTGCTGGAAAACAGACGGAAGGCATCTCACCAGGCTGTTGGACAGCATCCTCCTGAGGAGCAGGAGCCAGAGGGAGGTGAAATGCTGGGTGGATGGTAGAGTGTGATGGCGGTTTTAGGGATGGGTCTGTGAAGTGGCCATTAACGGGAAGAGGAGACAAGAGTACATCCTAAGGAGTAAGATGATGCTGTTGTCATTTTAGGAGAGAGGGAAAAGAGAGAGTCATCTGCTGGCCCCAGAGGCAGACTGAGGAATCAGTAGACTGTGGGGGCACCAAAGGGAGGAAGATTTCCATAGCAGATTTATGCCAAGGCCGAGGGACTGTCACAAGAGGCAGCAAGCGGTGAGCTTGCCAGGCTGAGTGTGTGCAAGCCCAGGCTGTCTTGTCAGTGGTGCTGAGAGAACCTTGCAGCTGCTAGAAGGAGACTTTCACTCAATCCCCTCTTGGCCCTTTTCGGGTCTCATGTTCTTGATTTCATATTTGGTGGGAGGTTGGGATGGGGATACATGTGAGAGGGTGAAAACAATAGACATGAGCCCTGGGTCCAGAAATGGTCCGGCCCCAGTGTGCAGACCCCTCACCCAGCCACTGCTCCCTTGTGCCCCACCTCTACCCCAGCCCTGAAGGCCTGGGACAGCGGCTCTGAATTCTAGTTATCTTTTCAAATGGCCTCTTATGTGGAAGACCAGATGCTGAAGAGCTAGCCTGGAGTTGCCTACCCCTGCCTTCTAGGTAACCTTGGTGGTCCCTTCTAGCACAGGAGAAACAGTTCAGAAAGGATTTTTTGGAATCAGGAGCTCTTGTTTCTGCTCTGGTTATTCACCAGCCTTCCACAGTACTGGAATGGATTCTACTTTTTTATAGATTTCCAAAACCGTTCATCTGTCCACCCAACCTTTATTCCTTTGTTAATTCCCAATCTTTTACCTGGATACAGCCCTTTAGGGGTCCCCCTGATCCTCCCTCATCCTTCTTCTTGGGTCTAGACATGTAAGTTGGAATGTGGATTTGAACAGGAAATAACCTGACCAATGTCCCTGGATCTGCCAAAAGTAGATTGAGAAGAAGTTGTCCAAATTATAAAAACATGCCCTGTGTCCCTGCAGCAATCCATCTACTCTGATATCCTGTGGTTGCAATTAGTCTTTAGGGAGCCATGTCCTAGCCTGGGCTATGGGTGGGGCATGGAGCTCCCAGACGACTGAACAATACAAGCTCAGCCCTGTCCACAGCCACACAGTAGGCTTAGGTCCCTACTTCATCACACCCCACTGCAGCTGATCTTCAGGGAAGTGATGACAGGTGAGTCCCCAGGATCACACAGGAGAGTAAACTCACCTGGATGCACATTGCTCCTCGGTGAGCAGGGACAGCCCAGTTCCCAAGGTGGATGTTATAAGTGTTGCTCCCAGATCCCCCAAGTACCACTGGCTGGATCTGTGGCTCTTGGATCTGGACCCATTTCTTTGATGTACTAGCTTCCAATGGACAGCACCTAGGACTGTCCTTCAGCTGTCTGCCCTGGGCTACCAGGAACTCTTTTCGCATCTGTGCAGCAAGACTGAAGAACCCGGGAACTCACCTTCCCTTTAGCTAATGATCGTCAAGTGCAATGTAGTCTTTGCACATTTGCAACATGATGCCTAACATACACTTCAGAGGCCAGAGGGATCGGCAGCTTCCTTCCAAGGGAGCCCTTTGTTGCCTTCTTCCTCTCACTTCTCTTGCTTCCCAGGTACTTTCCCTTAGGAACAATCTTGATAAATTACTTGCACATGGATTTTTTGTTTGTCCCACGAATTCCTTATGTGTCTCCAGTTCCTAGACCAGGGCCTGATTGTATAGGAGCTCAGAGACGGTGAGTGGAGCAACCCAGTGAGCCTACAGGACTCTAGGGACCAAGCCCAACTCCTCATCCACAGATGAAGAAACAGGCCCAGCCTAATCCAGAAGCCTGGTGTCATGGACTGTCAGGTTAGGGGATGATCCTACTGCTTAGAAGTTTCCCTCAGAAGGCCTTTCATAAGGAGGCAGTTAATTGTTCAGGACCCTTGGAGGTGAAGGATAGGGCACTTAGGACTTATGGGTGGAACATCTCATCCAGGCTTGGGAGGAGAGTGTTGGGATCTCTTGGGGTAGGAACATTTGGGCTGAGCCTGGAGAATGAACCATAAGTAAGCAGGTGGAGGTCAATGACATTTCAAGCAGAGGGAACTGCAAGGGCCAAGGAAAAAATGAACAAAAACTCCGAAACAAAACAAAAAGGTACAGTGTAGGTTTGCCCCTATTCTGTGGCTGTAACAAAATATCTGAGTCTGGGTGCTATAAAAGGAAAAGAGGTACATTTACCTTACGGTTCTGAAGGTTGACCGCCCAAGATTGGGTAGCTCCTTCCTGGGGACCTCTGGCCGGACATTATGGCATTATAATGGCGGTGTTATAGTGAGAGAAGGTGTAATAGGAAGAGATCACACGCAAGGCAGGGAGTCACAGAGAAGCATGGCTCACTCTTGAACACCTCATGTGTGAGAAAAGCCACTGACTTGTGAGAACAAGGCTGTTGAGTGTGCTCCCACAGTGACCAATCAGTATCCTTAAGGCTCATCTCTTGAAGGTCTCATGTTCCAATATCTCCAGTCCCAGAGCCATGCTTCCAACACACGAACCTTTGAGGGACAAAAACCCTACAGGGTTCAATCGGAATCATCACAAGGCAGGTTTGATGGGACATCCCAACTAGGTCTGTCCTCAGTGGGACTGGAACAGAAGCCTGAGAAGGGGAGCAACTTCTGATGGGGGTCCACTCCTGCCTCCCAGTACAGACTCTGGTTCTGAGGGGCTCCTGGAAGACTCAATCCTCCTCCCAAAGCACCCTCTGCCAAAGTTTCTTTCTGGCTGGTCCCTCATGTTGGAAGTCTAAAGGACAAGGCTCCGGGTACAGATGCCCTCACTGAGAGCTGGGATTTTATTTTTTAATAATTCTCATTATTTTTATTTATTTGTTTTTGTGTGTGTACTCAGGAGCACGTGCCAGGACATGTGGAGGTCAGAGGGTACCTTACAGGAGCTGGTTCTCTCCTTTTGCTGTGTGGGTCCCCGGGACTAAACTCAGGTCATCAGGCTTGGTAGCAATTGCTTTTACCTACTGAGCCACCTCACCAGCCCAACGCTGGGATTTCTGATGCCTGGAGACCTCTGGATCAGCCCTGAGCCTAGTCAGTGGGGTAGTTGGGGAAGACAGAGGGTCTGCCAGCAGCAGAGGGGCTGAGCTCACTGCCGCTCTGCATCCACTTCCCTTCGAGCAGGCTGCTTGGGCACACTGGTCTAGCATGGAGACATGAGTTAGGAACGGTTTGGGTCCAAGTGATAATCTGTTCTGTATCTCAGTTGTAAGTACAAAATTTTCTGCTTCTTCTTTTTTTATTTCTTGGTACTGTTTTGTTAGCATCAAGGTCTACACAGCTCTGGTGACCTGGAACTAAATATAAACACCAAATCGGATTTGGACTTATTTTTCATTTTCAGTTTCTATAATTACATTTATTTATTTATTTATTTATTTGTGTGTGTGTGTGTGTGTGTGTGTGTGTGTGTATGTATGTACATGCATGGCTGTGCCTCATGCATATGTGGAGATCAGGAGATAACTTGTGATACAGCTGGATCTCTGTCTTCCTACCACATGGGTCCTGGGGATTGAACTCAGGCAGCCAGGCTGTCAGCAAGTGTCTTTACCCACTAGACCTTCCTGCTGGCCCATGACCTCGAATTTCTGATGATCTTTTTATGTCTACCACTCAAATGCTGAACTGACAGGTATGACCCACCATGCCTGACTCAGTCTCCTGTTGTGGAATAATCTTTCTGTACACTGTGAAGATGTGTCTTTACTAAGGCACCTTCTGATTGGTTTAATAAAGAGCTAGATGGACAATAGCTAGACAGGAAGAGGTTAGACGGAACTTCCAGGTGGAGAGAGAGGAAGAGGAGACGATTCTAGGTAGGGGAGAGATGCCCGTGGACATGGAGAGGAAACTGGAGGTGCAAGATGGAAAGAGAGGTAAAAAGCCACGAAGCAAAACATAGACCAATAATAAATGGGTTAATTTAAGTTATAAGAACTAGTGGGGTAAGCCTAAGCTACAGGCCGAGCTTTCATAATTAATAATAAGTCTCCATGTTGTTTTTCTGGGAGCTGGTGGTACAAAGAAAACCTGATACAGTTTCCTTTTTAAAAATAGTTCAGAACTGGGTTAGTGTTAGTAATACATTAACTGGGTTAACATTAGTATAAAGCCATGGGAAAGAGGCTGTTACTGAAACCAGAGGAGGGGAAGAGGACTCTAGAAAAGGACCTCAGCTCTGATGGAAAGTAGTGGACAAGTGGTCCATGGGCCGAGGTGGACTTAGGTGCCTCTGTTAGCTGCTGAGAGAAGTAAGCAATATTAGTTTGCTGTCTGTTGCTGTGATAAACACCATCACCAAAAACAGCTTGAGGAAGGAAGGGTTCATTTGGCTCACAGGTTACAATCCATCACCACGGAAGCCAAGACAGGAACTCAAGGCAGGAGCTTGAAGCAATAACCGTGGAGGAATGCTGCCAACCGGCTTCTTCCTCTGGTTGGCTCAGCTAGCTTCTTATATAGCTAGTTCCACCTGTATAGGCATGGCTCTGCCAATTGTGGTCGGGACCCTCTTCCATCAATTAGCAACCAAGAAAATGCTCCAAAGACACACCCACAGGCTGGTGGGCTGGAGGCGATTCTCCAGTTGAGGTTCCCTCTTCTCAGGTATCTCTGGGTGGTTTGGATAGGTATGACCCTCATGGACTCATGCGGGGCCTCCTGTGTGTGACGGCTTGGTCTGTAGGGAGTGGCCCTATGAGGAGGTTTGGCCTTATCAGCAGAAGTGTGTCACTGGGGGAGCAGGCTTTGAGGTCTCTTACACAAGCTACTCCAAGTGACACAGTCCACTTCCTGCTGCCTGAGGATCAAGATGTAGAACTCTCAGCTCCTTCTCCAGCACCATGTCTGCCTGAATGCCAGCCACCACGACAACAATGGGCTAAACCTTTGAACTATAACCCAGTCCAATGAAATGTTTTCCTTGTAAGAGAAGCCATGGTCATGGTGTCTCTTCCCAACAATAGAAACCCTAACTAAGACAGGGACAAACTCCTTTATTAATGTAACTCCACCAGTCTTTTTTCTTTTCCAGTTAAAACAGTATGAAAAGCCTGTGCATGCCCAGAGGTGTTCTGTCCACCGTCCTTCTGATGCAAGTGGAGTATGTCTAAACATGCCCCAAATGGGTTTGCCTTCTTTCCTTCTTCAGTTTTAAGCTGATTATGCCTAGAAATGTATTCCTTAACTGGCTGTGTCCAGGAATGTGCCCTGTTCTATAGTGCTTTCCTCTGTGACTCTGTAAAGGTTTCATCATTGAAATCCCTAGGGTTTCTTTCTCCGGGGAGGGCCCTACTTTAGAAGCACGTCCTTTGCTCTTCTTACGTGTTGCGGGCAGCATGTCTTCCTCCACTCTTTCTTGGCCATGCGTGTATTGGTTTTGCACTCACCGGGATGTGAACCCCTTACACTTGATTATGGTTTCTCTCATGTAATTTGGGGTGCGACTGTTGGAGAACCCAGACCCCCTGTCTCACTTTGCGCTGAGACTGCTATTCATTGCAGCTAGTCTTCCAGGTGTGCCCACGTGCGGGACTCTAGGTGTATGATGTAGCATCGTCCAAAAGTTTTCACGGCAGCCCTTGACATAGTTTAGTTGGGCACTGGTAGTGTATCTCCATTGGTAGAGGGCTTGCCTAGTGGGTATGAAGCCCTGGGTTCAGTACTTAGCACTGCAGGCTTTGGAAATGGAGGCACTCAGGAGATGGTGGCAAGAGGATCAGGAGTTCATAGTTATCTTTGACTACACAGAGTTTGAGGCTAGCTCCGTGAAACACTGTCTCAAAAACAAAACAAAAGGAAAAAAACTCTTCTCATAGCTGTGTGAGACATGTTTCAGGACTGGAAGGTGTCTAACTTCTCCCCAGTGAAGCTGATAGAGTCCAAAGATGGCTGCCACCGGTCTGTCTCTCTGTGGGCATGAAGTGTGCCTCCGTCGTGAGATGGAGTCTACTTTTCCTTCTCTCAGATATGAATTTGGACATGTGATTGACTTTGAACAACTGAATCAACTTGATGTTTTCAGCCTTTAACACCAAAAGTTAAGAAGACTAGAAGCTGCTGCATTTCCCTTTGGGAAACCAGCCTCCAAGTCGGAATTCCTCTGAGCCTATTTGCTGTGAGGACCCCAAACTCACACTGTATGGAGAGGCTACAGAGGGCCTATGATGACGTTGGTGAGTGAGTCTTCAGGAATGGTTAAAGCCAGCCACACAGTCAGCTTCGTGCAGCCCAGTGAGTCACCTCAGATGATGCCAGGGCTAGCAGAATCCTGGACTCAGGCAACCCACAGAAACACGAGAATTACTTTTGTTATTACATATTGGGGGTGGAAGTAGCCTAAATGTCTAACTGAAGCAAGTTTTTCCAGCCGAGAGTCTTTAGCAACTGAGAGAAACTGGCAGCATGGCAACTGTCTGGATTCCAGCATGGTAGCGCCTCTCTGGGCTGTACAGTGTTTCTAGCCCCACCTCTAGGCACACACTGCTCTGCTCTCAGACTCCTCCTTGAAGTCATTCTGCCATGGTGCCTGCCAGCAAAGGGCAGGGCTGGGGACTGTAACACAGTTCCATCAAGACTTTCTTAGGCAATTTTTTTCCCCTCAAACTCACAGAGATCTGCCTGCCTCTGCCTCCTGAGTGCTGGGGTTAAAGGTGTGCTCCACCACTAGCTGACCTTAGGCAATTTTTTAAAAATATTTGTTTATTTATTATGTATACAATATTCTGTCTATGTGTATGCCCACAGGCCAGAAGAGGGCACCAGACCTCATTACAGATGGTTGTGAGCCACCCTGTGGTTGCTGGGAATTGAACTCAGGACCTTTGGAAGAGCAGGCAATGCTCTTAACCGCCGAGCCATCTCTCCAGCCCACCTTA
>JAQHUG010000048.1:6120230-6157093 GCA_028555095.1 Dicrostonyx torquatus
TTTTGTTTGTTTTTATTTTAAAGAGCCCAAATAACTTGACATTGGACATTGTAAATACCAGTTGTGATTCAGGACCAGCATCAATATCTAATTCATTATTCAAATTTTGTTCCAACGGGTTGTCAGCATCCTTATCCACTCTGAGCAGTGGCTGCAGATGATAACGGATTCTTAAAACACTTTACCTTATGCTCTTAAAACATCCTTTAATTAGATGCATCTAAGAACTTTAAGAGGGATAATAGGCAATTATTTTGTTTCAGGGTTCAATTATTAATAATACCCCAACCCTGTTCTCATCCCTTAAACGGTTAGTACTCAATTTGAGGGAGCCAAGGAGTGGGTTTCTGAGTTAAAGCGCTTGTTTCTTGGCAGAAAAGCATCTTTCAAATATAGCTTGAAGGATGCTTAAGGTTGTCATTTAAGGAATCTTACGCCTCGGATCCCGTGTCTGACAGCTTTTCACTCAGACTCCCAAACAGCCAAACTCATTTTGATTACCTGTTAGATCTGAGCTTTAAGATTCAAATTTACCCTAAACACATTATCTCGTGTTGCCAGCAGGGGAACAAGGTGACTGGACAAAGTATGTCGGTTAGCAGGTTAGATAAGAGGGATCCAAGCTTACAGTGAGCTCTGATGGATCCTGATAGGATGGAATGGGGATCTTACCCATGACCCTGTCTGGGGTGAGCAGAGTCAGCTCCCTGTGGGCTGGATTCTGATGGAGAAGGGTGTGCCAATCAATTTGGAGTGAGCTTGTTGTCAGAATGGAGTCAGTCAGACCCCAAGAGATCAAGTTGGCTACTCGTCCTCAAGAAGCTTATTAAAGGGCTGGAGAGATGGCTCAAATGTTAAGAGCATCTTGTGGCTCTTGTAGACCACCCACATTCCATTTCCAGCACTCACATGGGGGCTCCAGTCCCAGGGGATCTCTTCTGCCCTCCACTGGGTACCACATAGGCACATAGCACACATACACATGTGTGTGCAAGCCAACACAATTAAAGTGAAATGAATTATTTTAAGAAAGTAGCTGAACTGTGGGGCTGAAGAGACGGCTCTATGATCAAAAGCCCACACTGCTCTTACAGAAGACCTTTGTTGAATTCTTAGCAAATGGATATAATTCCAGGTCCAGGGGAGCCAATGCCCTCTTCTGACCTTGAAGGGCACCTGTCCTTACATCACATACCTACAAACTATATCACATATCGACAAACACATATACGTAATTTTAAAAGTCTCTTAAAAATAGCCACAAGACAGCCAAAACAGTAAAAAGCTGAGAAGAGAGTTATGCAACATCTCCACATTGGAAAGGGGAACAAAGAAACCCGGTGGCCCCTCTAGTCCGTCTTTGGGGTCCTGAAGGGAGACTGAAGCTTACCTAGAGGAGTAGGACTATGCACATCTAAGCAGTCCATCCGGTCAAGACGCGGTCCCACCCGTCATCTGCTCATCTTTGCCTCATCCTGTAAGGTGGTCTGACGAGCTGTTAGAACCAAGACTCTCTTTTCGGAAGGAGGCGCAGGCGGAGGCATGGACAGAGGCATGACAAGTTTTCCTTTTCAGCTGCCACCAGGCGCCAAGGCTTTCAGTCTTTTCCTTCTCCCCAGTGAGATTCTCAAGGAAATTCCCATTTCTTGGGGTCCATTGTTTCAACAGCCTGGTAGCCAGGTTAGGGGACTCAAGTATCTTTAAAATATCTTTGTTTCGACAGATGATGGAGTATCCAAGCTCCTGTTACATGTCCCGAGGGGAACACTGCAAGCTACCTCCCCAAGCAGCTGTAGGGGCACACGGAGGGCAGAGGCCCAACTGGGGAGCTTTCCTCCAAGATGTCCCAGAGACCCCAACAGCAGAGCAGCAGGAATGGAGTCAGCCAAAGCCAGCCTGCTCAGCTGCGATCTTTAAATATATATTTAGGGGAGGCTGTGGAGACATCTCAGCTCCTAAAGTGTTTCCTGGGAAGGCATAAGGCCTCGACCTCAAACCCCATTACCCACATAATGGTCCTGTAATCCCCGCAGTGAGGAGGCAGAGACAGGTGTTTCCCATGGGTTTGCTAGTCAGCCAGTCTAGCCAAGNCTGGGAAGGCATAAGGCCTCGACCTCAAACCCCATTACCCACATAATGGTCCTGTAATCCCCGCAGTGAGGAGGCAGAGACAGGTGTTTCCCATGGGTTTGCTAGTCAGCCAGTCTAGCCAAGTCAGCAAGCTCCTGCTTCACTGAGAGACCCTGTCTCAAAAACTAAGGTGGAGAATGTCTGAGGAAGACACAGTAGTGAACCTCTAGTCTCCACATGCAGCGCACACATATGTACAAGTGCACATGCATGCATATGCTCCCATATGCAAATACATGCACACACGTGATCACACACAACACTTGCTTATTGTTTCGGCAATGCATGGTGAAGGTGATGCACCTGAAGGACTCTTTTGGGTCACTAGAAGCTCCAGAGAGCCTACTTCGGAGACTCCAAGCCTGGACTGCTGTCTGAGGTTTGCCCACCTGGCCCTGCCTGAATGGGCACAATGGCCTTGCCGTGATTGATTCTGTTTTCCTCTCCCATCCCCCACCCAGCATGTTTGTTGGAGTAGAACCCCACCCCCCTTGCCCCCAACCTATGGGATTCCCTTCTAGAAAAGTCATTACTGCTTCTCTTGGTCTCCTGCCAGCTCTAAAGTGTCTTTTTAATTGCATCTAATTTGGCCTCATCTCATTAAATCCTTAATTTAAACCGAAGTGATCCCTCCAGCTCTAGCTGTCTAATGACAAAGGGCCTGTGCAGCCCTTCCCCCATCCGCACAGCTCCTCAGTCAGAGCTGCTCTCATTTCCAGGTGGTCTCTCCGGGAGGTTTCTGACAAGTGGCTGTCGTCCTCGCCATGCTGGGCATGGCGCCCAGCCAGGAGGGCTTCCCGGGAGCTGTAATTACTGGGAAAGGCTCACCCCTGCCACCCCGCTGGAGGCCCAGCTCACAGCCCCAAAGTGGCTGCTGCAACAGTATCCAATTCTACAGGTGCAGCCATGGGCGAGGAATGAGGCAGAGATCACACAATGAACACATGGCAGGAATCACCGAGTCCAGATGCCAGGCTTTAGGACAGCCTGGCAGCACATTGCTGCCTGTAAAGATGACCCTCAAGAATCCTACAAATGAGTTACAAAATTTAAACCTCCTTCTCCCCCTTCCCTCCTGCTCTGTCTCCCCTTCCCCCTCCTTCTCTCCCTCTCTCTCACACACACATTTCTCACAATGTAAGGTTAAGTAAGTTGAAGATTTTGTACTGGGCTGCCCTGGGGGTTTCCTTACACTCACGAAGCCTGTGGGCTGACACTCCAGGGCAATGTAGGCTTCCCTAGGGAAGCCTCACTGATCCTCTGCTGTAGATAGGAACATTCAAGCTTGTAGATGGAGAGGTTCCAAGACTCAGCTGGCTTCAGTAGAAGCTCTCTCTCTCTCTCTCTCTCTCTCTCTCTCTCTCTCTCTCTGTTTCTCTCACCTCATCTCCTCCCAGACTCACCCCGGTCCCTCCTCTAGTCACCCAGTAACTCTTTGAACATGGCTGCACTTCTGTCTCAGGGCCCTTGCCCTCACTGTCCCTCCTGTGTGCAATGCTGTCCTCTGGATCTCACCTGGCTCACTTCTCCTTCCCATCAGCTCTAACCTACTGTCTTCCCGAGGACTTGACCTATTCATCTTCACTCTGCTCCCCTACTGTCTTAGGGTTTCTGTTGCTGTGGAGAGACACCATGACCATGGGAACAATGATAAGGAAACATTTCACTGGAGCTGACTTAGAGTTTCAGAGGCTCAGTCCGTTATTGTCGTGGTGGGAGACACGGCAGCAGGCAGACACGGTGCTGGAGAGGTAGTTGGGAGTTCCACATCCAGATTAGCAAGTTGAAGGAACAGAGTGAGACACTAGGCCTGGCTTGAGCTTCTGAGACCTCAAAGCCCATCCCCAGTGACACATTTTCTCCAACAAAGCCACACCTACTCCAACAAGGCCACACCTCCTAACACTGTCACTCCCTGTGGGACTACGAGGCCGTTTTTTTATTCAGACCACATCTCCCTTGTTTAGTCTGTTGCTATTTTTGCATTTGTATGTCTGCTGGCGTGCATCACCAGTTCCTGTGTATGGATCTGTTTGACATCTGTGGCATTGCTGGAGCAGAGCAGTTTTCTGTCTTCTTCATGCCCCATGTCTGGTACCCAGAACAATGTCCGCCACCTATTAGGTCTTCTGCACTTATTCGTTGCATGGTTCTAGCCCAGTAACGTCTAACTTTCAGGACCTGCACCTTCCAGCAGTTCTCAGCTCCTCAGCTTGCAGGACCAACATCTTACCAATCGCATCTGAGTCAGGCCACCAAGGTCCTTCCCTGAGAATGACTTGTTGCCTGCAGCTCAGGGAACGGTTCACCATGTTGTGTGGACCCGGAAGGCTTGACTGCTACACAAACGCCTATTGCTTCCAAGATTCTTCTTAGGGAATGGGCTTCCAACGACTGCTCAGAGTCTCTGCACGGCTTGGACACAGGGAGAAGTGCAGGACTGAGAATAGTCTGGGCTTCTAATTCAGTGTGTCTGGGAAGATCCTCTTTGCTCTCCTCTATAAAGCAAGTCTCCTGTCGAGGAGTTGATGATAGAGAACATGTAATAGAATCCAGGCAATATTCAACAAGCGTAGCCCCATCCCTGGGTTTCTGAAACCAAAAACAAGAGGAGGCTGATTTTATTTTTGTTGTTTGATTTCTTTTGTTCTGTTTGCGACAAGGGCTCTCATTGTAGCTCTGGCTGACCTTGAACTGTCTGTGCAGACCAGTTTGGCCTTGAACTCACAGAGACCTGCCTCCCAAGTGCTGGGATTAAGTGCATGCTGCGCCAAGCCTGGCCTCAGATGCCTGATTTCATGGAATTCAATCTTTCCTTTGAATTAAGACTTGAACGTGAGTGAGATGGTCCAGCAGGTGCTGTGCAAACCTAACATCCTGAATTCAAGCCTGGAACCCATGTAAAAATTGGAGAGAAGCAAGTCTGCAAAGTTATCCTCTAAGTTCCATACACACACACACACACACACACACACACACACACACACACACACACACACACCAATGACAAAAATAATAATAATAAAGTTGAAAACATAAAAAATAATTAAGTCCTGTCAAAATAAAGGGTCTGAATGTAGTTCTTTTTGAAAGTCACTAAGTTCCTGCCATGGTTTCACGGATGCTGCTAGAAGATACTAGACTCCTGCGTCAAACAAGACTTTTACCAAGAAGAAAGCAGTCTGGGCTTCCTGCTTGTGTCTCCTCCTCCTCCTCCTCCTCCTCCTCCTCCTCCTCCTCCTTCTCCTTCTTCCCCAGTCCTTACAGGGAAGCTAGGTGGGGTGCTCAGTGGGTGTTAGGTAGCTTTTACTTCAAGGGATCAAATAAATGGCAGAAAAGAACATAAAAGGGAGAGGTTTATTAGCTCAGGGTTTCAGATCAGAATTCATTGTAATGGGAGAAGCGTCACAGAGGGATTGATCCATGGTGTTGGGGGCATGCAATAGCAGCTTGTTACCTGGGGCCAACTAGGATGGGGCAGGGAGCAGAGTCAGGCTAGAACCCCCAAAGACAACTTCTGGTGACCTAAGTCCCCTAGATTGGCTTGCCTTCTTGTTCTAAAGCTTCTACAAACCTCCCGAATGGCACTACCAGTTGAGGACCAAGTGTTGAAGCTCATGAGCCCACGTGTGTGGGGGGGGATTACCCTGACAGATAAGCATAAAAATAACCCAAACCTTTTAAATAAGCTACAACAGAGATAGCTTTGTTCCAGAACTGAGATATTATCTCTAGTCCATAAGACAGCAAACAAATCTGCCCCGTGCCCTGGAAAGAGGGATGCTCTCTATCCTCCAAGGGAGAGCAGAAGCATTAGACAGCTTCAGGATGCAGCTCAGGTGATAGATTGCTTGCACAGTCCCTGGGTTTGATCCCCAGGGCCCCCTGGTGTAGTAGGAGGGCCGCTTGTTTGTTCCCGGCTTTTCAGCTCCAAAATAATCACACAGAAACCATATTATTTAAATCACTGCTTGGCCCATTAGCTCTAGCTTCTTATTGTCTAACTCTTACACCTGAATTTAAAGCATCTTCTTTAATCTGTGTATTATCATGAGGTCGTGGCCTACCATGACTTCTCACTGACTTTCTTCCAGCATTCAGCTTAGTTTCCTCCGCCTACCTATATTCTGCCCTGCGCAGGCCTAGGATAGTTTCTTTATTAACCAATGGTATTCACAGTATACAGTGATGGGGAATCCCACATCACTATGGGGAGCACAAGAAATCTGTGGAGAGCCAGGCATGGTGGCACACGCTTGTGATCGTAGCACTTGGGAGATAGAAACCGGTGGATGTGGACTCCAAGACCAGCTCAGCTGTAGAGTGAGTTTGAGCCTGGGCTTTATGAGACTGTCTCAAAAAACAAAAACAAAACAAGCAAGACAAGTAAGCAATCTATAGAGAAACCTCTTGTGGTATACCATGTCTAGAAGAGATGCAGTAGGCAACAGCAGGCTCTGGGTAGGAGGGTGTTACAGTTTACATCTAGAATGTTCTCCAAAGGCTCCTGTGTTGAAACTTGGTCCCTGGCATGGTGCCACTAGGAGATGGTGGAACCAAAGAGGTAGGGCTTAGGGGAAGGTTTTATGTCACTTGGGTGTGTCTCCCAGGGAACTCTGAAACACGGTCTTTTCTCTCCCTCAAGTCCAGGGCATTGCATGCACATCTCTGCCATCCATTGTCACACGTCATCCATGATGGTGCATGTTCTCATCAGAGGTACCTAAGAAACAGGGCCACAGGGGTAACCCCAAATCTGTGAGCCAAACAAACCACTCCCCCTTATAAACTGCTCATCTCAGGTATTTGCTAGAGGAAAACTGCCTAACACAGGCTCCTGACATGGCTGGTTCTTTCTAGAGCTGGGTGAGCTGTGGGACATGCCTCATAGGTCCTCCCATGCCCAGCTCCACACTCTTTGAGCTCAAAAGCCTTCAGAATTTCCAGATGATGAAGGTTCAAACAGAACGCAAAGCTGAGGCCTTAGAACTGTGATGTGTGGTGCCCAGCAGTGGCTGTCTGAGGAGCGTGCACGACCATTCCTGACTCAAGGTGCCCTCTAAACCTAACTGCTCATCAGCACAGGGGCAATGAGGCATGGCAATGCTCCAGAAATGGGTTGATCTGTCAATCTTACCCTTTGCAGGTAAGACCAACTCCGGCTCCTCAAAGAAGAAAGAAGCCTGCATGGTTCAAAGTTTAGTTAGCCAACAGTGAGTGAACACCAGCTTCAACTAGAACTCCATGACAGGCCCAAGACCCTGCCCTATGGCACTCCCAGACTGGCTGCAGAGATGTCACCATGTCACCGAGGGGCATCGTAGAAGTGAGCAAGAAGACAGCTGTCTAGAGGAGGGCATTCCAGACTTGGGTCTTAAAGGATTACTACCCAGAAAATGGGGGGAAGGCAGACGACAAGAAAGGACTATGGGTTTAGAGATGGCCATCCCTATGCCAAGGAGTCAGACATGGTACCTGCCTATAATCTCAGCCTTATGAAATCGAAACAGAAGGGTCATAGTGAATTCAAGACTAGCCTTGGCTACATAATGAGTTTCAGGCTAGCCTCAGAAACATAGTAAGAATCTGCCTTGAGGGAAGAAGGAGGCAGGGAGGGGAGGCAAAGGGAAGGAAAATAGAACATCTTTGCCTTTATCCTGAGGGCGGTGTGTGGCCACCGGAGGGGGGAGGGGACATATGCTTATTAGAGAAAAGTCTATAAAAGATCTAATAGAAAGACCAGAGCACTGACACACTAGTAATCCCAGAACTTGGAGGCCGAGGCAGGAAGATGCAAGTTCAAGGCCAGCCAGCACTGTTTACACAGAGCGTTCCATGCCAGCCAGTGCTGTAGAGTGAGACCCTATTCCCAGGAGATCATAATATAAGTCACCCACAATTCGTGCACCCAGGGCAGCCACTCTCAACATTCAGTGAGCTTTGTTCTCCTGTTTCCTAGGCAGCCAATCACCCAGGCGCGGCCTAGGGAAAGCCCCTTCTTTTGTCTTTACATCCCACACCTTCACTCAGAGGACACAGGGGAAGACCATTCTGTCCTGGTTTTCTCTGGTGCAGGCCCACAGTGGCACCCGTCCTGGCAGGACCTTTAGACTCATGGTGGTGAAGAAGGAGAGTTCTCACCCTCTCCAGACCCACGAGAGATGCATGGAGAGGATCCACGGGCTCATAGCCTCCCCCTACTTCTCCATCCCTCATCATGGTTGCATCCTTGTCCTGCAGTAGCTCTGTGATCTCTGGCCATCTGGGATGTGGGCCAGAATTGAGCCTATATCCCAACTGCCATGGTGGCCCTCAGCATCGCCTCTGAGGATTAGAACCTAAACCGGGCATGACCAGAAGCCAGGGAATCTCTCCTCCTTTGCAGCCAGTCCCACCTCCCTTCCTGCCTTTTACAAATCCCTTCGCCTATTCAAGCTCTGAGGGGTCGGGGAGCCAACAGAACTCAGAGCTCATGCCTGGAACTGACAATTGTCAAATCAAAAGAGCAAAGGCCACCTTTTTTTTTTTGTTTGTTTTTTGTTTTTTGTTTTTTGTTTTTCGAGACAGGGTTTCTCTGTGGCTTTGGAGCCTGCACTGGAACTAGCTCTTGTAGACCAGGCTGGTCTCGAACTCACAAAGATCCGCCTGCCTCTGCCTCCAGAGTGCTGGGATTAAAGGCGTGCGCCACCACCGCCCGGCTTTTTTTTTTTTTTTTTTTGAGAAATACATAGAGAAGAAATGCAAGCAACTATCTAGACATAGTAGATTCTGGGAACAGAAATATGTTACGAACACAAGCTCCCAGGTCCCTGCCTTGCTCTGGTGAGAGTGCAGAGCAAGCTTCCTTCCTAGTCAGGGATGAAGGGCTCTCAGGACAGTTTCTCTCCTTGATCCTCTGCCTGTGAGGAGCAGAGCCAGTCAGGTAATGAAGCCGACTGCATTCACACTTCTTTCTGATAATTGGTCACCCTTTTCAAGAGCAGGTGGGTTCTGATGCAGTAATTGGCAGGGGACAGAGACGAGCACCTGGGGACTGGAAAGGCGTTAATTGCCAGCCTCCCTCCCAATGCCCATCCTTACTGACGGAGGATAAGAGATCTCTGCACGACTCCTAAGTACCAAAGAGCAGGGGTACACAATTGAGACGGGGGTGATGGCAATCAGCGGTAGAGTCTGGACTCAGGAACCAGGCTGGGGGACTGACTGCACAGCTTGAGGTTTCGCTTCTGGTGCGAGGAACCCACAGAAGGCTGGTCTGAGTGTGGGAACTCCTGCAGTCCTTTCCAAGTGAGGCTGGCAAATGCCCAGCCTGGGACCTAGAGCCCGGGTCAGTGGCTCAGGATCTCCTACCTCAGGAGTTTGTCAAACAGTGCTTCAGACCCAGCACACTATTGGAAACCAGATGACTCGCAAAAGGCAGGTATTCTTCAACCACGTTATACCCCAGAGCGTGTGTCTTTCGTTCCCTGCAGTGGACTGGGAGCCTTGATCTGCAGGCAGCAGGTGTGCCTTTGGGACCCAGGTCCTGTTCCAGTCCACAGGCACCGAGCTTTGGTGTTCAGTTCTGCAGGGGAATGCCAGTCAGGTCTGCAGCAGGGTAGTGGGCTCACCTTAGCCACCCTTGGTCACCTTGAAACACCTCATATTAACACCCAAATGCTTGTGGGTGGTTGTGAATGCCCACAGCACTTTGGACCCCATGGCCACCCAGAGAAAGGACTCAGGCTCCTCCTCCTCAAAGGTTCTGCTCTGTCCCTGCTCACCTGAGCTGGAGCCTGGGAGTTACAGTCCCCAGGCACACACCCTGCCATCTGTCTCCACCAACTCTGTCACAGCTGACAGCGTAGCTCAGTCCCTGTTAGCTCAGTGGGACCCTCCTGGCCTCAATTTACCCTTCTCCCCAACCCTTACCTTGTAGCCAAAATGGCCTGCGTGAACTTCTGTCTGACCTGACTGTTCCTTGTTTAAAAATAGAATTCTGCCAGTTCCTGCCCATGCTTCAGGACCGCTCTCAGTGGCTCCTTCAGATCTTCCTAGGAAAGCTATTCCTTAATCCTTTTATTTCATGTCGAGAGTATTAGATCTGTGGTAGATAGAAAATGCTTCCCCTTGGCGATGTCTATCTTTGAAGCCTGTAAATATGTTACCTCATATGCTTTCTTAGTCCGTTTACTCTGTTTTCTATTGCTTTAACAAAATTCTTGAGGGGGCTGGAGAGATGGCTCAGAGGTTAAGAGCACTGGCTGCTCTTCCAAAGGTCCTGAGTTCAATTCCCAGCAACCACATGGTGGCTCACAACCATCTGTAATGAGGTCTGGCGCCCTCTTCTGGCCTGCAGGCATACATGGAAAGCTGAACACTGTGTACATAATAAATAAATAAATAAATTCTTGAGTCTCTGTAATATATAAAGAGAAGGGGAGCCGAACATGGTGGCACACGCCTTTAATCCCAGCATGTGGGAGACAGAGGCAGGCAGACCTCTGAGTCTGAGGCCAGCCTGGAGTAAGTTCCAGGGCAGCCAGGGCTACACAGAGAAACCCTGTCCCAAAAACAAAAGCCAAAAGCCAAAAGCCAAAAAAAAAAAAAAAAACTAAAAAACAGAGAGGTTTAGGGGTTCAAGGGCATTGTACTGGCTTTGGCCTGACTCTGGTGATCACCTCATGGTAGATGGTGGTATAAGGATGTCAGCAACATATATAGGATCAAGCCAGTAGGGAGGAAAGGAGGGCAGGAAGGAGACTCTTCCTCACCCTGACAGGACCAGCCTCACTGTGCATCAGGGGATCTCCATGGAGAAAAGGAAATGGGACTGATTCCAATTCACAGCCAGAAAGCTTGGCTCCCTAATGCCAGCCTTCTTGCTTGTCATATCCCAAACCATGCAAGTGTGGTCTCAAGTCAATCTTCTCTAGGTCTTTTGGGTCCCTTAGTTTTCTTTCCTACTCCAGTTTCTACCCAGGAACCCCCAACCATAAGCAAGATGTCAGACTCAGAGGCCAGGGAACACCCCTGCTCCAGGAACCGTCACAGTCCCTCCATCTCACTTCCTCATTTGCAATGAGGGAACTGAGCCTGGGAGACAAAGAGGTCAAAGTGGCCAGACCTTGACATGGAGGGGACAAGACAAGAACCCAGGCTGGGCCTTGCCCACCTGCCTGACTTGCCTCTCCAGGGACTCTAGACAGCAGGACCAGAAGCCCTTTTCTCAGACGGGGAACTGAGGAACACAGATGTTCAATCCCTTGGGTGCAGTCAGTTGATTGAGCTATGGATCTCTTTTCCTAATCTCTGCACTATTCTGAACGACGGAGAAACTGAGGCCCAAGGGCTTCTCCAGGGCTGTGTATGAGCAGAAAGCAGACCATTGGAGATCGACTGAGAGCCCTCCAAATCCATGGTAGGGGGAAGTGCCTGGGCTGAGCGGAGCCTGGCTAGCTTGCCGTCTTCAATTAGACTGCTTGCTTTTCTGACCAGAGGACGATTTAACTAATAGCATCAGTTTTCTGACATTATTGATCGGCCAAGATTAAATATGTTTGTCACAGTCAAGTGAACTAATCACTTTATTGTATTTCAAATACTAATTTCACCAGATAGATGTTGGGGGTTGGTGACCCAGGGGAGGCGGGAGGAGATGGGCATGAGCGTGGAGCAGGTACAGGAAGGCAGGGAAGCAGATCAATGCAGCAGATCTGTCTGGAGGTGGCCAGAGTGGCAGGCTTTCCAGCGGCCCGTGGTGCTTAGCCTTGGGGAACCTGCATCCTCTCCAGCCTCTGGGCACGCTTGAAATTTGTCTTCTCAGGAGAAGCAATTTCTCAAGCATTATTGGAAAATGGTAGACATTCCCAAATAGCTATTCTAAATCAGCCCTCAGCTGCGCCTCTTGAGCCTGCTCTCACTCTGCTAGATGCAAATGCTGCTTCTCTGGGCCATTAGCTGTTCCAGGAACCACCGATTCACAGCAAAAGCTGGAAATGAACTCATCCGTCTTTCAAGTTTGGCTCTGCCATTTCCATAGCTCAGCCTGTTAGACGGGAGCCCCAGGTTTCTTAATTAGCCCCTGGCCTGAGTGCAGAGGAGCAAGCTCCCTCCTTGTGAGACATACACACAGGCACACACAAACGTGTGGGCACCAACACAAATGTATACACCCGTACCACCCATCCACACACGTGCACACGCACAATAGGTGAACACAGATACAGACATGTGATGCTCCGGTAGCCTAATAGACAAGCTCACACAGGTGCACAATTGCACATGCTCACATTTCAAAACATAAAATTCTGGGTCTGGCAAGATGACTCACCACCACAGAAAGGCACTTTCTGCCAAGCCTGACTGAACGCACTTGACTTCGGTCCTTGGAACCCACGTGGCAGAAGGAAAGAGCTGACTACTGCAAGTTGTCCTCCACACATGCATCATGGCATCCACTGTTGGCCCTGGGGCTAAAGAAAGGCCGATAGTTCTCTTCCATTATTGGGCTTCCGCGGCTCAGGCCTTGGGGGAAAGATACAGGCAGAGCTGGTTCCCCATTGGGCATCAGGTCCCAATGGATAACCCTCCCAGCTCTCAGGAGCATGCGCTGAAATGGGCCCAGCCAGAAGACAGAAGATTGTGGGCCTCTAGGGGAGAGCTCTCCAAGCTGCTCACTGAACCCACAGGCTAAATGAACGCAAATCAGTTCTTTGCAAGGAGCCTGACGTCTCTCATCCCTGTAGCTTTCAGGCCAGGTTGGCTCTGAACTCTGGATGTAGGGAAGGTTTGGCATTTTCCAGCCCTAGTTGGTAGAAATATCCATGTCCTTAGAGGAGAAGGGGCTCAACAGGGGGCGGAACCATCAGTGGCCAGCTGCAGCTGGAGCTGGGGCTTGCTGACTCGCACACAGGAAGGCTCAAACCCTGAGGATTGCTGGCCAAAGCCACCTAGTGTCTGAAGGGGGCCAGGGCTGCTTGTCATGGTGGCTGCATTTCCTGGCCATAGTTTGCCCTTGAGCAGAAATTCTTAATACTTTACACTGTATCCTTTGCAGAGAGAGCTACATGGAGAAAGGCTGCCTGAGCAGCAGGCCTGAGCGGGTACTATTTTGAGAAGCATACTTTTTGTGACTCGGAATCTGTGAGATCTGGACCCTTCAGGCTCCAGAAGATAACGCCGGGAATCCTACTGGGTTAAGCAAGACAGAAAAATCCATGGCATCTCCCGGGGAAACATGGAAAGGCAGAGCAGCGAGGAGCAGCCTTGCTGATCACTTTGGGTCTCTGAGTGTCAGACCAGGAGCATGTGTAAAACGTGTAACCCAGCCTCTTAGTTTTCTGTTTGGAATTAGACAATTCCAGATGTTTTACCTCTTGAAGAAAAAAATCTGTTTTAATACATGATGGAGTACCCAATTTTTGGGGGGCGGGGTGGAATTTCCTGGTTCCCCTCCTGGAGCCAGGCAGCAGGCCAACCTCCAAGGCATTTGTTAAAAGCCAGACCTAGGAAAGGTTCCACAATGGGCTTTGAGGCCCTGTAGATTTGGAGTCCAAAGGCCTGTGCTCCGGCTCTGCTGTGTCTTTGACCTCAGCAAGATGCATGAGGCCCACGGAACCTGGGGGTAAGTTGGTGCCGAATACCAAGCCATACATCCTCAGGGCAGGTAAAGTTTATGGCCAACAAGGGGACTTAAGGGTCAGGGCCAGGGAGAAGCATGTTCACAATGACCAAGACCTGGAAAGGAGGTATTCTCTCCCCATTGTCCCAGACTCTACACAGACTTTCAGAGCCTATGTCAAGTAGGGAGGACCCAGAGGGCATAGTAGGGTCCTTGGCAGACTAGCCTTAACATTTCAGGAAGGAGTTACCAGTGTTCTTCAGTCCTCAGCAGGATCACCACTAACTCCCTTTCTTGGTGACACCATGGGGGCTTGCAGTTGTAGATACTAGTGACCACTCACTGCTTCTCAAGTCCCCATATTCCCTGACTTCCAGGATTCCGCTCCGTAGGTGTCCCCTTATCTCTGGATGCTCCCTCTCTGCAGGTTTCTGGTCATCATTTTGTTGAAGGCCAACATTTCTAAGACTATATTTCTGCCTGTCCGTCCGTCCATCCATCCATCCGTCCATCCATCCATCATGTATCATCTAGCTATATCACCTATGTATATCAATCAATCAACTATTGTCTATTGTCTCTCCGGTCTATCGATCATCTATATATCCCCTCTCTACCCACCCCCTGGAACGCCTTGCCCACCCCATGTCCCCTGTCACATTGTGGGCTTTCTGAAGACTGTGGAGCAGCCGGCTTACGGATCCATCTGCCTACATAACTCTTGCACTTGCTCCCTGCAGTGGTTTTCCTCACACTGCCAGCTCACGCGCAGGCAGTATCTGGCGCTGACTCAGCAACTCAAGTTCCTCAGAGTTTAGGTCTCTGGTTTTCACCTTTATGGTTATGTGAAGGCAGCTGCGGTGCCAGCCATCCCATCTGCATTCTAGAAGAGAAGAAAAAAGACATGGAAAAGAGATGGAGGGCGGGGGACAAACCCAATTCTCTTTAAAGAGCCCTCCAAGAAGCTCCAGTCAATGGCTTCCCCTACCTCACCTTCTACCTCAGCAGACATGCCTGCCTTACAGACATGGCAGAGGGTCCTGTCTGCATGGAGTTTCAGTAGGCATGCCATCATCACTTCGTGGAATGAGTAAGCGGTCAAGGGAGGGTTACTTCTCTTCAAAACTCTCCCCTGTCTGCTTTAAGCTCCTTTCACCCCGCCTGCACCCCTATCCCTTCTACTGTATCCCCACCCATGACCAGGGTAGCCTCACTGCTAACTTGAGCCCTAGGCCCATCCCCCTCATCAGCACATCCAGTGTCTGCCTCTTAATGCCCCCAGATCAGACTCCCCGGCACAGAGACCCCAGGCTGGCATTTTTGACCCTGAACTCTGAAGAATAACCATGATCTCTGGGAAGCGAAAGTGGGGTTTTGCTGCTATGCTGCTGGTGGATTTCAGAAAAGAGCATCTCGCTCCAGGGGATGGGCAGCTGATCCAGAGTGAACAAATACATTAGCTTTGCCATGCCCAGATAATGAATAGAGAGAGGCTCCTCCATCGTGCTGATTTATATTGTTATGGCTTTTTCCACAGGCCAAGGCGCGCACATCCTTCCGCCTCCCACCTTCCCTATTTGCTACAGCAAGGAAATCACATTTTTCACGACTCCTGGGAATTACTGGATGGCGGCGGCTTTATTTGTTAAGGATTGAACTTGGCCATTTCTCCAGCGGGGGCTGAGTCCCGCTGTCATGCACAGCTTCTCATCCAGAGAGACACCGTGGAAAAGACATCAGAAGCAGGACCCAGTGTGACAGCGACAGTCTGGCAGGGCCCCCGGGACTGGGGGGCTAATAGGGTCTCATGGCAGGGAGGCCCTGATGCCACTATGCTGGAGGGGAAGAGATGAGGGTGGTGAGACTTGGTCAGTCGCTGAAGAGTAAATCATCCCGAGGCTGGAAAGCAGGCCAGGCCTCCCGGGGCAGAAGCTTGGGGCCTGCTGGCCTGGGGGCTGCGGTGAGGATTTACTGGGGTGCCCAAACCCAAGACCTTGGCTACAAATTTTTCAGTGCATATATGCACTTCTCTGGGGCTACTGTTCAGAGCATTTATTATTTCTCAAAGGCCAAGAAGTGCTGGTCTCATCAACCCTGTTCCCACAGGGAGGGGAGCAGCCATATTCCCCAGTAAGAACAAGTCAGGAGTGGGAAGGTTTTCTTTGAGATAAAGGGAGGGATCTTAACAAGCAGAATCTTCCACACGTTTTAACTCATTCTACTGTCCCACAATCCTATAGTTTCTAGGCAGAGAGATCCGTTAGGCTATGGTAACATGAAGTAGTAATTTGATTTTATTAGGTGCATATACACGAGCATAATTACATATTTGTATCATCTCCCTCCCGTTCGCAAAGATCCAGGGACTGAAGAAAGTCAGGGAGAAACACGGACCTGGCCTTGCTGTGTTTTCAGCAGAGAAGCCATAGCCAAATCTGTCCCCTCCCCCTCCTGTTGCTATGGAATTTTTGTGCATCTTCATTTAGAGTCAGATGGGTGAGAGAGGCTGGGGCAAGAGCCGAGGCAAGGTGGCATGGTGTGGCACCCTGTTAGCAGAAGCAAATGATGGTTGAGACCTTTCAGGGCTGTCCCAGGCTAGTCAAGTCCCAGGTCACTGCTTCACCAGGGACAGCCTGAGTGATCACCTCAGTGGTGATTAATGCCGCCTCCCTCGGCCAGCCCTGGGTCTGCAGCCAAGTGCCACTGTCATCTCTTTATTCTTCTGCTCCGCCATTATTGAAAATCAATAAACTGTCCCAGCCCAATGAAGTTCAGCCACTGGGATGGAGTCCATAAATCAAATAAAAATTAAATTGTATTTAAATAGGAGCTAGGGGTAAGAAGGGCTGTGTTGGCGTAGGGCTAGAGGGCCCAAAGGATGAACAAAACAAGTACCACTTGGCCGGAAAGGTGAAAGCTGACTTCTCTCAGGGAGCATCTGGCTCTCTATTACCCGGCTCTCAAGGGTGAGGCCCAGAGTCCCCTTTTATCACACAGTAGGGGCCCCTGCGCCAAACCTTGGACCACCCCAGAACTCACTGCTCTTTTTCCTATCCCATCTGGCCCTAGATCAAATCAAAGCAACAACCGAACTGGCATGAATTTGAGAGGAAATTCAGGAGAGAGGGTCCACACAGTCAGGCCCCTTGCTCTTTATGTTCCCTCCTTTGTGTTCTAAGATCCTAATCGGTGTCTTCTGTCAATAACTGCCACCAGAAAAGGATAAGGAGCTGGCACAGGGCTGGGAAATCTTCAAGGTCTCCCAGCCAAGGAAGATCTAATACCCTGGATGGAGTAGGGTCCTCAGAAAGGGTTTGTCTTACTAGTGGGCCTGACAGAACTCTAGACTAAGGCGTCTGGAAGCCCAGAAAGGATCTGACCTAGGTGTGCACCGGATCAGAACACAGTGCTATTTAAAGGAACAGAAAATCTAGCAGTGATGCAGAGAAAACGCGCAGCGCCTACCTACAAAGGGAAAAACACCCAGCGGTCTAAGAAGTAGGAAAATATGGGCAGTAACTCGATACAGATGGTGAAATCAACAGATGAGAACATTAAAACCGCGATCCATAGGGTCTGCGTGACCCCAGTGCAGAGAGGTTTCAGATCCCCGGGGATACGTGAAAATGGGATCTATCTATGCAAGTAACTTGCTCAGCAAGAAAGGGATAGATTACCGACGTTTGCAACAGCACGAGCAAATTTTAAAGCCATTATGCTGATTGCACGTACATGAAATCCTAGAAAAAAAGTAAAACTACGGTAATTGGAAGCAGATCCGTGGCTGTAGGATGGGTTGGGGCGGGAACTGACCTGTAGAGGGCAGAATGGAGCTTTGGGGAAGGGTCAACAGAACCGTTCTTGTCGTTAATTGTGGGGATGATTATGAGTGTACACATGTCAAAACTCATTGTAGGGGGCTGGAGTTAAGAGTGACAACTGCCGTTCCCAAGAGTCTGAGTCTCTCAAGTTGAGGGTCACACAAGAGCCTGAAATTCCAGCTCCAGCAGAATCTGATACCTTCGTCCAACCTCCTATGGCACCTGCACTCCTGTGCCCACACCCCCGCAAAGATGCACATGTACACATAAAGAAACATAAAATCAATCTTAATAAAAAAAACTCACTGTGGGGCAGGGTATGGACACGGCTCTAAGAAGAAGACGTGAGAAATCCATGGACTGCGGTGGTTGATACACCAACCCACACACGTGACGTCATGTAGAGAAGCAAACACACTCATACAGCTGAACACAAGCACGTGGTGAGAACCTCGTAGGGTGTGGGGGGAGGAGTTTGTCAACGCCAACGCTCAGGGCGTGACTTCATATTTCAGTGCTACCATCTGCTACCCCCAGCGTAAAGGGCACATGCGAGCAGGGGTAGCTGGGCAGTGGGTGCAGGGGAGTTCTGTAACCGCTCTTCCAACTGCAAATTTTAAATAATTCCTCCATAGAGCTGATTTGTGCCATATTCCACACAAACTGTCGAAGCTGTTTCTTCTCATAACCTGCTCTTTCTTGTCACGTCGGCTTCCACAGAACACGTACTGCACCGAGACACATGCTAAGGAGATGTCAGAGCTTTGCATGGGTTTTTTTTTTTCTTTTTTAAGCCCACAGGGGAAATTGATGGCTTTTCTGTTATCCTAGGATGATTGGAAAAGTTATGGGACACACCTGAGATTTCACCCAAGGGTCGGAGGGGCAATGAACTACAAAGAACCAATTTGGAGAGACATTGGAGAGAGAAAAATTAATGTATTTTCTACTTGTATCCTGTTTAACTTGAATTGTTCAAAGAAATCGCTATGGCTTATTACATTATGATAACAGGAGATGGCCTGTATCATTCTTCTATCTCCCAGTTAGCTTCAGCTGTCAACTGGACACATCCCAGAGTGATTAAGAGGGTCTCAATTGGAGGATTGCCTCTATCAGATTGGCCTGGCGGCATTTCTATGGGCATTTTCTTGATTGCTAATTGATGTAGGAGGGCACAGCCCACTGTGGGCTGTACCAGCCCTGGGCAGGTGGTGCTGGGTTATACCAGAAAGCTGGCTGAGCCTGAGCCAGGAGAAAGCTTGTGAATTGGGTTCCTCCATGATGTCTTCTTCAGTTCCTGACTGAATTCTTGCCCTGACTTTCCTCAGTGATAAATTACAACCTGGAAGTGTAAACCCAACAAACCTTTTCCTTTCCAAGTTGCTTTTAGGCATGGTGTTTATCACAGCAACAGACAGCAAACAAAAACAAAATTGCGACCAGGAGTGGGGGTCTTCATTGCAAGCGTCTCTGCATCTTAAACAGCAGTCTCTCTTTGGGGACTCCAACTTTGCCACCTGGTGCCCAGTCTCAGCCTCTCTCCATGACCTCTTCATTCCTTCAAGACCAGTGCCATGTGGGAGGCTCATATATTAGTTGCTAAATTCTGCTGCCAACTTGATGTGTAGACTTCAGAGCCTGGATTGTAGCTTCAGTGTGATAACTCTGAAGAAATAGTACCTGGAAAATTTCACCTTAGTAATGTTGATCTCATTCACCACAGCTGATTCTTTAGCCCAGATGACCAACAATCACAGATTTTTCAATACAAAATATCACACAAATGGTCCTGAGAACATCACACGCCAGGCTTCTATTCTCTGCATTTTTTTCCCAAATTCTTACCTTCCATGCTCCCATTGAGCAGTTCACTAAGCTATGAGCACTCTGCAGCTTTCCAGCTTGGTGTTCCAGATACTTCCACACTCTTCCCCCAAACAGGGTCATATCTGACATCACAACAACTAAACTCTATGGGAATTGTTTTATTTCCTCCAGGTTCCTGCACATCCCAACCTAGAAAGCACTCAGCCTTTGGTAGGTGTCCAGTACCTGAGTCCTATTTTGGTCTTTGGCATTAAATGGGGCCCCAATATAGTCAAGCTCTATATCTATGAGTTCTTCATTTACAGATTTGATTAAGATTAGATCAAAAAGTGTTTTTCATCTGTAGCGAACATGTACAAACTTCTAAAGTTGTATTATTTTTATTCCCCAAACAATACATTACAGATGATGCTTACATAGGTTTTTTTTGTTTTGTTTTGTTTGTTTTGTTTTGGTTTTTTTTGCATTGGATAGAAGTAATCTAAAGGTGACTTCTGGTAAATGGGAGAAAGAAGATGGATTGTTGGGCTTACTCTCCCAGATTCCTTTGCTGGTGGCATTTAGGCTCAGCCAAGTCCATGTATTTGCCTTAGATAGAGACTATTGATACAAAGAAGTAGGAGTCTAGAAAGATCCGTTTCTGGCCATGAGCTAGAGAAATACTGAGTTTCCAGCCACAGCAGCTAAAACCTGATGACCATATGACATTGTACCTGGCATATAGAGGTACAATGCTGATGGCTGCAGGGACTTCCCCAGCTCCATCTGGGGCTCTGTAATCCTGGCTGCTATCTGGTCTCCTTCATCTTCCTTGCTGGCCCTCCAGTCCTTACTGAGAATCTTTCTTTCTGATGCTGTCAGTGGGGGGGAGACGGACAATAAATATGACAAACAAATTGCAGAGCATATCTGCAAGTGAGCAATGTTATAAAGTGATGGAGGGACAGGGAAGGAAACTGGGGACAACTGGGAATGGGGGGAGAGGGACCAGGCCTTACGAAGAAGGGATGCTGAGCATTGGCACAAAGGAGGAGACCAGGCCTCGGGGACAAGGGGCTCTGGGGTCAGACCACACAGAGGGCTGGGAAGCCAGTGAGAACAGCAGGGTGGTTAGAGAGGGGGCTGAGGGAAGAGAGACTGGAGAGTTCCCAGGCAGCCAGGCGGGTGGCCTTGGCAGTGATTATAGGAACCTTGAGTGTTATTGGACCAAGCAACAAGCCATAGATGCGTATTACAGCTTGGATAATAAATGTCCCGCCAAAGACTCACAGATTCAAAACATTGCCTTCACGGCCACAGCGTTCAGCCTGGAGAAGTCACTGGATCGTTGATTGATCCCTTAGTACAGAATGGACTGTGACCAGGTGGGACCTATTTAAAGGAAGTGGCTGGAGACGTGCCTTGAAGGGTGTGTCTTGTCTCTGTCACTCTGTTTCCTGGTGACCATAAAGTGAGCAGTTTTCCTTCAGCTTGCTCTCCAGCCATGATGCTCCTGCCTCACAGGCCCAGAGGCAGCAGAGCCGGCTGTGCACGGAGCAAACGCTCTCAAAGTGCCAGCCACGACACCATGTCTTTCTCCTGTGTTAGTTTCAGGTGTTTGTTTTTGTTTTCTTTATTTCCTTTGGAACAGGAAGCTGCATACTCAGGCTGGCTTAAGAGCAAGCTCATGGGTCATCACAGTGTGCCAAGCAGAGAATGTGGTGGCTTGAGTTTGGCGCTACCATCCGTGAACCCAGATCTGGAGATAGACTAGAAAAGAGTCAGTTGGATTTGGAGCCAGGAGTCCGAGTTGGCACAAAGGGTTCTGGGCAGAATTACTGGAAGAAGGAGTTATCATTTTCTGAGGGAGGACAGTGTGTAGCATGGTCTGAGAATGAATCAGGAGTCTCAGAAAGTTGCTGTTTCTTTTGCTTTGGTTTCTGAAACAGGGTCTCACTATATAATCACAGATGGCCTGGAATTTACAATGTAGACCTGGCTGGCTTCCGAATAGAAATCTTCCTGTCTCTGCCTCTGGGATCAAAGCTCCCACGCCCAGTCTGTTAGAAACTTTCCTTGTGGTTTATATGTCTGAGAGTTTTGTTTTGTTTAGATTTTTAAATTTTTTATGTGTATGAGTGTTTTGCCGACACACATGTCTGTTCACATGTGTGCCTGGTGCATGTGGAAGGTGTCAGATCCTCTGGACCTGGAGCTATGGGTGGCTGTGAACTGCCATATGTGTGCTGGGAACCAAACCTAAGTCCCCTGTGAGAACAACCAGTCCTCTTCACTGCCAAGTGCCTTCTCCAGCCCACCAGAAGTTCTGAGTCAACTCTTGGGTTATAGACTGAATTGGCCTCCCAACACCATCTTCCCCCACAAACAACTACATCAAAGTCTCAGGTCCCAGTGCAGTTGTATTTGGAAGCACGGTTTTTGTTTGTTTTGGGTTTTCGAGACAGAGTTTCTCTGTGTAGCCCTGGCTATCCTAGAACTCGCTCTGTAGACCAGGCTAGCCTCAAACTCACAGAGATCCAATGGCCTCTGCCTCCTGAGTGCTGGGATTAAAGGCGTGCGCCACCACCGCTCTGCTGGAAGTGGAGTTTATCAGCAATAATCAGATCAAAATAAAGTCATGAGGCTGCGTTCCCCATGGTGGCTTTAGTGTTCTTATGAAAGAGACACTGAGTTGGTTGGTGGGTGGCAACCCAAGCCTGGGACTAGACAGAAAATGTGGGGCGAGGATGTAAATGTGGGATCTGTTAGAGAAGGCTAAAGTCATGAGACAGCAGGGATGAGAAGAGACACTCGCAGACAGAGATCTTGGGGTGCATCATCTGAACAAATGGAAGGAAATGGGGACCCTTTAGAGAAGACTGAATGGCTTCCATCAAGGAAGACACTTGGCTGGGAGCAGTTTTCCAGGGACCAGGTAGGGAAGAAGAAGGGGTCCCATTGTCAAACAGTGAAGAGAAGTCAGAGGTGGGCAAGGTCACCATGCGCTGAGCCTTTAGGACTGGAAGGTTTTGGTGAGGTCATATCCCCACCACACTCCTGCTCTGGGGCTTGCCCTCCAGTCTGGTGGGTGTGAACACCACCACTGCAGCCAGAACTGCTCTGGCATTTACTCTGCTGTTTTCTTTGAGATCCAGGCCATGAATCCAGTGAGACACAGAGTTCTAGTCGAACAGTGGGGTGCAGCCCCCCTGAAATGCAGCCCTGTAGTCATGTCTGGCTCCTGCACAGGTCAGAGGGCAGAGGCAACCAAAGGCTTCCTGTCTTGCACGCGTGGAGTATCCTCTCTGAGTGGTGGAGTAAGTTTCCTGGATTCTGGACCTTTGTATGTGATGATATAGAACATAGGGAAGGAGGGTATGAGCCAAGTGAAAATTAAGAGGAAAACATATAGAAATATTGGATTTTTAAAAATAGAGACAGAGCTGGGTGATGGTGGCACATGCCTTTAATCCCAGCCCTTGGGAGGCAGAGGCAGGTGGATCTCTAAGTTTGAGGCCAACCTGGTCTACAGAATGAGTTCCGTAACAGCCAGGACTACACAAAGAAATCCTGTCTTGAAAAACCAAAACAAATAAGCAAACAAACAAAAACTCCTTTTCCAAATTAATATGTCTCTTTCAGACAGACAGACAGATGGCTGTTTCCCACTGGCTTTATTAATCAGGAGAATAATTACTAGTGTCATGGGAAAAAGAAAAGACCCAAGAAGTTTGCAAGGGTGGTGACACTGTGACTTGGGGTCCTCAAGGCTCCTTTGCCCGCTGCTGAGGACCCTGGCTCAGATGGACACATACCTGGCTTGGGCTAGATGGCCACTGAGAGCCATTTCCGTTCTAGACTCCAGGAGCCTGGAGATGCTGGGCTATCAGTCGAGGACCGAAAGACGCTTTGACACCATTCCCAGCCTCCAGACTGGCAAGGGCTCATATCCACTCCCATGTCTACTCTATCACCACCCCTACTCCATAAGGCAGCAGGGATACTGGGACGGATGCAGGGAATTAGATATGCAAAGGCATAAACAGAGGCCACAGTGCAGACAAAGGCACACTTCCTATGGACAGGAGCAGGCGATGGATGCACAGTAGGTACTTTACTCTCCGTGTCTGACTCTTTGTAGTTTCTGGAGCTCTTTCACACCATCCCTTTACCATGCTGTGCAATTGTGGAGGCCCAAAACTGTGAGCCTATTTCCATCTTGTCTGAAGGTCAGAGATTTTAGCTTGTTCAGAATTGTTAACAACAACCAGGGCTACACATCCTGACTCAGGATGTGGTGACTTGGTTCTTTTGACATTAAGATGACACATACAGGTAGACCCACTCCATTCTGACAGAGAGGGTCAGGATATCCAAGCATACTTCTGCTCCTCCTTTTGTAACCTGGGTAGTGGCTGCCTTCAGTATGCTTGGTCTAGGGTGGGTTCACTGCCTAAAACAACAGAATGCTAATGACTTGATGTCCCAAAGTGTTAAAGCAGTTAACTGTTGGAGTTGTCCTTTGTAGCCTGTTAAAGAAGTCTTTTGTTGTCTTCTTTCCCCTTTTGCATTGGGGTATAAAAGTGTATGGAAAATTGGAGATTTCAGTATTCACTGGAACTCCCTCCCAATACTACCCTGTTTCCTATTTTATTATTTTTACTTGCATCTTTACTAATTTTTCTGATCCTCATCCCTCTACCCTGGTAAGTGGTACTTTTGTCAAGGCTGGTCTCCGACATGCAATCAAGATGCTTGTTTGACAGAAAGGGAAACGAGGCTCTAGGGCCACGTGCTAAAAATCAGCAGAGCTGAGATTTGAACTCAAAGTTCTTTGTGCTTCTCTCAGCCCCGCAGAGGCTCTGAAGCTGATGACGGGGATGCCACCTATGTGTCAGGGTAATGACAAATGAGTGTGTTATTCATCAGACCAGCCATGCCACCTTTGTGACTCTCAGTCAGGAGTGGGAGGCGGGCGCAGGCACCACAGGACACAGGACAGATCCATCACTGCCTGATCCAAGGTGTTTTTATTTAGATCCCCTTCATGGTGCCTCCCGGCGACAGGCAGGAGAAAAGGCACGTTTTGATTCCAACAGATCTGTGTACCTTTGTGCCAACCTGCCTAAGCCCAAGGAGAAGGAGAGATGATAACTTCATTCCCACTTGGGGGCAACTGGTTATGTCTGGAAACATTTGAACATCCCATAAAGCTCATTTCTTTTGCAAATGAGCCAGATAACACAGCACACTTCAAAGTGAAATTCCGTTGGGTTTTCCATCTGGCAGGCCTCTGGGGGAATGAGCCTAGCACTGCCTTTGTTAATCAGGTCCTAGGAGTTGGGATTTTATGCAGAAATACAAACAACTATGCATTTGTGGGGAACAAAGCCAAGATGTGATCTCAACTGCATTTGGACCAAAATTCCCCACTGTCTGCTAGCGCTCCCTGCTCTTTCTGCTCAGCTTGCTGCTTTGGTCCAGACAGCTATAAGCTTTTGTCCCTGCATCCAGAGAGGGTGGGCATGACTGGGCTCCCTGCCCTTGACTGCCATGTGCTCCTGGCGAGAACTTTTGTCTGTGTGAGTCTGCGGCTGTTTGTGTTAACCTCCGGGACACAGCTCCCCAGAGTCCTGCACGACATGGACCCTGCTCCCGGTGGAGAGGGTAGCCGCTAAGCTCACATTTCCTGGACCCCATTGTGGTGAGTCACGGTACAGAGTAGACGTATTAATAGGGTACACTCGCTTGGGTTTTGAAAGTCAACAGTGAAGAGTTCCATAGTCCTACGTGGTCAAACACGCCTGGAGAAACCCCAGCACTAGAGAGACTAGGGGGCGGGGAGTTGAGACAGGAGGATTGCTGTGAGTTTGAAGCAAGTCTGGGCTACATAGTCTGAAGCTAGTCTTGGGCTTCATAGTGAGTTCTAAGCCAGGTTAGACTACAGAGTAAGACCTTATCATAAACAAAACAAAACAGAGACACCACCCCCACCTCAACCCACCTTTTGTTCCTTCCAGAAAGCTGGGTCATAGAAGCACAGGATTTCCCTGCTGTGTGTCCAGAACTCTGTCTCCAGAGCCTTTTGCCACAGGTGGCAATAGTGGGAGTTCCTGTACCCAGGCAGCACTAATAGTAGGGCCGTCTTTAAGGCAGGCTGGGGGGCCGTCCATACGGCAGGCTGGGGGCCTTTCCTCCAACCTTTTCAATGACTGGGCCATCCCAAAGTCTAGGTAGTAGATATTTGGATGGGTCACTTGCTACCTGGGGTTAGGAACTAGACAGTGGCCAGGATGTCTGTGGGATAAAAAGACCAAGGACAGTCATTTGACTGACTTCTGGTGTGGATCGGGAGGGGGCCACTCTTTCTACATCTCCTGGAGACTCACAGCCTCACTTTCTCCGCTTTTCCCCCAGTGGTGGTCTGGTCTCAACGGGCTCATAGTTACTGTATGGCTCAGCCAGGGCTAGTAGCAGATGTGTAAATAGTAGTAGGGCTAGTAGTAGATCTGGCCTCAACCCACCCTTCACCCTTCCCTTAGCTTCACCATGGGCATGGATCCCATCAGGACTGCCACCTCCGGGACCTCTCCTTTCCCTCAGATCTGATTTCTGCCCTATCAAAGCCATGCAAGTTGTTGGAATATTCAAACATAGAATGGACAGGTAGTAGAAACTTAGTCTTCTGGTACCTTCCTGAGAAGCTAAGTGTTGAGGCTACAGGACACAGGTTCAAAGTCAGACAGTCTTGAGTTTGAATTCTGCAGCAAGTGACTGAAATATGAAATGTACCACTTGGTGGGCCTTCGTCGCCTAGTCTAACAGGACTCCACCAACACCCGACTGAGGAGACTGTGTCGTAAACGAGAGAGTATCAAAGCCTGGACCACAGACACACAGGGATGGGGCCTCACAGCACCGGGATGAGATGAGAAGGGCACACTGGCTAGCTGGCACACAGAAGGCACCTGACACTCAGGGAGTGAGGCTATAAGGCCAAGAGAAAATTACCCAAGAACCCAAGCATCTGGCATCCAGGCTGGGCTTGTCCCTCTGCAGGACCCTGTATGCCTTCAGCATTTGCCAAACAGCCGACTGCAGAAATCGCATCAAATGTGCCACTGAGGCTGGTGTGGTGGCACTTATTTATAATCCCAGTGCTCGGGAGACTGAAGCAGGAGGATTGCTGAGAGCTGAAGGCCAACTTAGGCTACATAGTAAGACCCTGTCTCAGGCAAACAAAGAAACAACAAAAAGCACACCTAAAGCCAGGCAGTGGTGATACAGGCCTTTAATCTAAGCACTTGGGAAGGAGAGACAGGCAGATCTCTGCGAGTTCGAGGCCAGCCTGGTGTACAGAGCAAGTTCCAGGACAGGTTCCAAAACTACAGAGAAACTCTGTCTCGAAAAACCTAAAACAAAACAGAACAAAAGAGTACATCTGACCCCAGATATGTGACATGCTTTCTACCCACAAGTGTCTTCTTGGTGCATGTCTTGACCCGCTAAATCTCCTTCTTCTTAGTCCTTCTAACAGACTCAGCTCTCAGGCCTGGAGTCAGGTCACCAGGGAAACTTATTCCCTTTGAGAGTGATCTTAAAATGGGCTTTCACCTTCACTCTTCCCCTGCCCAGCTGTGAGACTCTGGCAAACCAGAGCTCTAGCTGTGCTGGCCCATCTGTCACTCAACAGGCTGCGACACTCAAATAGCCAGTCTCTGAGGCATAGGCCAGTGAACACTACTCACCCAAGTTCTCAGAGTCCTGTTGACATTTAGACAGAGCCCATCACCACACTGACCTTGTGTGACCTTTTTTTCCCACACCAGGGCCTTTCCTTCTCTGTCCCCCTGTTTGTCACAACCACGGAGCGTACTCTGTCCAACCTGTCTCACAAAAACCCAGTGCCCAGGATGGACAGAGTGTAGTTGAACCAAGTCCTATGTAGAAAGCCCAAGGGCATGCCTGGGTCACTGAGGAAGCTGAAGTGATTGTCAGTCACGGGCTTTCAGCGCTGCATCTGTAACCTGGGCGCCCTCAGCCTTCAGAAGAGCGTGTGCGTATCCACTGGACGCCTCTGCTGCTCCCCCAGCTAACTGCAGCATAAATTTGGGGCTTCTGACTGTCTCCATACCCCCAGTGCTTCAGAGACTCTATTAAACTACATTATAATTAGGACTAAGACAGCCTGCAGGTGCGTTTTAATATGACCCACAAAAGCAGCTGTGTGTGTGTGTGTGTCTTGGGTCCCTAGTGACAGGTGTCTTTCACAGTTGCCTGGCTCCGACAGTCCTCACCTCCAATAGCTACTCTATGGAGGACCATCACAACAGGTGTAAGGTCAAAGGTGAGCTGCAAATTTGCAGGCACAAAAGACAAACTGTGGAGGGCTGATCCAAGTCCCCAGCAGTTGGCTGAATCGTCTGGCTCTCCAGCTGGGGAAGAATTGGAAGAAAGAGGGAATGCTTCCTGTAAGCCGGACAGGGCTGCCCACAGATTTGCAGTTGGGAAGTGAGCTAGGGCTCATCTGGTTCCCATCCTCATTTCCAACACTGGGGCTACGAGGAGTTCTAACACCAGCTTCAAATGTCAGCAACCAAAGACTAGGCACAGGGTTGCTGAAAGATAAGTAGCACAGTGGCCATCTGCCCAGCTGGCGTTCTCTCAGCACCCAAGTCCAGCTCTTCATAAAGGTGCAAGGCCCAATGGCATCGTGAGTATGAGGGGCACCAAGGAAAAAATTAAAAAGCAGTTCCAACAATCCCTGCCTCCCAGCCTCCCTGTCTCCTTCCCTTTCCCCTTTGCCTCTCTTTCTCTTCCTCCCCCTCCTTCTCTATCTTCATTTAAAAACAAAACAAAACAAATACGTTTCAAAAATATTCATCCTCAGGAATTACCTAATTATCTGGACCTTTTTTTAAAGTTATTACAATTTCAAGAAACAAGATGTACTGTAAAAGTAAGACTAAGATTCCACTTAGTTAAGATCAATCCCTCGCTTTGTAGCCTTTGAGATCATCTCTGAAATATGATTTTTTTTGGTCTGTTTTGTTTTTGTTTTCAAGACAGGGTTTCTCTGCAGCTTTGGAGCCTGCTCTGGAACTAGCTCTTGTAGACCAGGCTGGCCTCGAACTCACAGGGATCTGCCTGCCTCTGCCTCCCGAGTGCTGGGATTAAAGGCGTGTGCTACCACCCCCCAGCTGAAATATGACATTTTAAGTCAAGGTAAATGTCTAATACTTTGGATCTATAATATTTTTAAAATATTATAATTATCAGTGAAAATCTTTGTTCCCTTTCGCATTCTTGAATGGCCCAGATTCGGGAGTTATTGAGAAAACACTCATTTAGGGATGGGGACAAGGAGTGAGGAAACACTGAGGTCACGCAGTGGGTGGCACTTGATTCTAGACTCCCCGGCAAGGCACAAAATCCTGATCAAGTTGACCCCAGACTATTACCTGTACACCTAGAGTCCTTTTCCCCAAAGAACAGAATGTCAGGAAGGGTCAGTCCTAGCCACCATTAGATATGACCCATTGGGTGCCCACCCCAGGCCCTTCCCAGTGATAAGGTAGAGCCCAGGTCTCTCTGGGCTTTGGTAACCTTGTGTGACAGCACATGCTTAGACCAGGCTCTCTGAGCTCTGGTACTCTCTGCTCATGAACTTGAGCAGCAAAGCAATCAAAAACTTAACATTTTGCAAGCCAGGCAGGTGGCCTGCTTGCCAGCTGGCTGCCAAACTCACGAGCATGACTTGTCCTGCGCTGTGCTTGGCAGTGACCAGGAGGACGGTTTGGGAATAGGCTCCAGCAGATCGACCTTGCAGATGACTGCCCAGCTGCCGAGCTGAAGGGAAAGCAGCAGAGGCGGGCAGCGAGGGTAGGCAGCCTGGGAGGCAGAGCAGGTGGCCTTTAGTACAGCAGGTTTGGCAAAGTCACGTCTGGACCTCCTTCTGAGGTCTGTCAGGCTGCTGGAGCGAGAGAAGGGAATGAACTCAAATGTACAGTGCATGATGGGAGAGGTGGGGGTGGAAAACATGTCTGGCAGGGTCTGTGGGTCTTAGCATGGCTTGCCTACACACTAGACACTGGGCATCCAAGACCACAGCCAATGCCTGTGGTGAGGAACAAAGGTTGGCCACCAGACCAAAAGGGAAGGGATAGAAGACTGAAGCTCAGTCCTGGAGGATGGAGCAGGAAGGACAGACACGTCCTGGATGTACAGGGAGGGCTCCAGGATACTACATACATCTTGGTTCAGTCACTCTCTTTGTGTTCTTGGGCTGTGGAATAATCCTCTTATACATTGTAAAGATTTGTCACTTGAATTGGTTTAACAAAATGCTTATTGACTAGTAGTAGCCAGCCAGGAAGTATAGGTGGGGTAACCAAGCTGAGAATGCTGGGAAGGAGAAGGGTGGAGTCAGAGAGTCGTCCCCAAATGCAAAGAAGCAAGATGAGAATGTCACATTGAGAAGAGGTACCAAGTCACATGGCTAAGCATAGATAAGAATTATGGGTTAATTTAAGTGTAAGAGTTAGCTAGTGACATCTTGAATTTTGCATGCAAATGGATGGAAATAGAAAACTCTATTCTTAGTGAGATATCCCAAACCCAAAAAGAAGAGTGTGGTATGTACTCACTCATTAGTGGACCTTAGCCATTAACAAAGGACATTAAGCTTACAGCTCACAAGCCTGCAGAAGCCAAATAGCAAGGTGAACCCAAAGAAAAACATATAAAGATTTTCCTGGAAGTCGGAAGCAAACAAAACCTTCAGACAAATGTTGGAAGCACGGGTGTGGGGATGGGGGTGGGAGTTGGGATGGGGGGAGGGGGTAGGTGAAAGAGAGGAGGTAGAAGGGAGAAAGGAAGAACCACGGAGAGCCTGGGTTGGGGGAGGGTGGAGATGCAGGAAGGATGGTTATTGGGGAAGGGAATAAGATATCTACATTAACAGGAGTCTTTTTAAGATTTGCAAGAGACTTGTCTCTTGAGGGGATCCCAGGCATTCATAGGGAGGTCCCAGCTAGGTACTTGGGCAGCAGAGGAGTGGGTGCCTGAGCTGAACTTGTCCCATAGTTACTTTGTTGAATATCCTAATCGTCACCATAGAAATTTTGCATGATGAATAGAGATAGAGCCAGAGACCCACATTCACATCAGAACAAGGGATCGAGCTACCAAGGTCCAGTGGAAGAGCAGAAGGAGGGAGAAAATGAGAAAGGAAGTCAGGACCATGAGGGACTGGCCCACCAACAGAGACAGTGTGCTCGATCTATTGGGAGCTCATCAAATCCAGCTGGACCAAGACTGAATGAGCAAATGACCTAACTGAACTCTATGAATGTGACTGCCAGTGGGGACTGACTGAGAAGCCAACGATAATGACACTGGGACCTATCTCTTCTGCATGTATTGACTATTTGGGAACCTATTCTATATGAATGCACATCTTCTTAGACTGAGATGGAGGGGGGAGAGCCTAGGGCTTCCCATAGGACAGGGTATCCTGCACCATCTTAAGGAAGCAGGGGGAGGGCGGTAGGGTAGTGGGGGAGTGGGAGGGCCGGGAACAAGGGGAGTAAATGTAAATTTTGCTTTTAACAATAAAATAAATAAATAAATAAAAGAGTTAGCTAGTAACAAGCCTGAGCTATTAGCTGAGCATTTATAAGTAATATTAAGCTTCCAAGTCAATTATTTGGGAAGCAGCTGCCATGTATTTGAGAATAGGCAAGTGGGAGGAAAACATCCAACTACATTCCTGCCCCTCTCTGGGCCTCAGTTTCCTCAGCAATGTGAAGGGGTTCTGGTCTCACCCACATGACTTTTGGAAGCAGACAGAAGTAAGTCAGTTCATAGACAGGAAAGGACTGGCAGGGAGCCAACGCAGGCTGAGGCCCCCAGTCCTTGACCTCACTGGGTACCAGCCTGCCGGCCTCCCACTATCTGTAGCAGAGGCCATAAGTTGGAGTCAAGTTTGATGTGGCAGTGATGGCTGTCCCCCAGAACCTGTCCTCTGGGAGAGCAGTGAGAGACTTTGAGTAGGTGAGGGAGAAGCCTAGGATCCTCCTAGGACACTTCTGGTTACCTGTCCCTCACATTGATTTCCAGCCATCTTACAACCTTAAAAATCATAGACCCTGCTAACATTGAAAATTATCTTTCACTCCCCTGCTAAAAATGAAAATTATCTTTCACACATGTGTTTATGTGCATCTGTTGTAGGAAGACCTTCAGCTTGTCAGTGCCCGCCTACTGGGGCATGGCCTCTTATACTACATACGCGGATGAAAAATCCAGGTCTGTCCCTTTTCTCCTTCCCCTTGCTCCCTTTCCACCAGCTGCTCTTTTGGATTGCGTGATTCAACTGGTCAAGCAGAGGATTCTGATTTGTGAATTTACCCCCAAATAAATATCTATTTCTAAATTCTGAGCTAGTGTGGGATTTCTTTTAAGTGTCTGTTCACCATTTCATGCATGTGCATATGTGTATGTATCATGGTGTACATACAGAAGTAAAAAACAAAACAAAACAAACTCCCAAAAAGCTGTGGGAGTCTGTTCTCTCCTGCAGTCCCCAGGACTGACTTCCTTCAGGCTTGGTGGTAAGGGCCTCTACCCACTGAGCTATCTCAGTGAACCTCAGTGTTCCTTGACCACCTGCCCAGCTCTGGGAATTCTGGGAGCCTGTGGCACAGCTGATGGGTTCACTTGTTCATCAGTGAGTTAAATCAGAGTTGATGTGTGCTCACTCATCTTGTAACTGTGAGACCCATTAGCAAGGTTGTCTGTTGCAGCCATACCATTCATTAATTCAAGACGCTAGAGGTCAGCAGTCCAAGCCTGTCTGGCCTGAATTAACCACTCGGGTCTTCTAGAGTCAAGGTATCAGCCAACAGCATTGCTTCCTGACTCTCTGTAGAAAGAGCTGACTTCTGAACTCATTCTGGTTCTTGGCCAAGTTCAGCTCTTGGAGGTTGGAAGGTTGTGGTACCTCCAGCTGTCAGCTGTGACTGCCCACAGTGAGAGAGCTTACTTCTCCCCAGGGGTTCCTTTTTAGCCAGGAGGAATGGCCTCCTCCTCTGTGACTCTGTGATGTCCTGAGAGAGAACTTACTTTGCTTTGTGTGTAGTGTCCCCTGATTTGGAGTCACCTGGGAGACACACCTTTGGCTGTCTGTGAGGGTGTTTCCAGAGTGGCTTAATTGAGAAGGGAAGACCACCCTGAACTTGAAATGGGGTCATGGGCTGAATACAAAGGGAGAGCTCTCATAGGCACCAGCATCCATCTTCCTCTGCTTTCTGAGCCACTCAGATGTCTGAGCAAGCGCTCTGCCGTGCCTCCCTTGCCATGATGGATGATCCCTCTGACTGTGTGCTAGGATGAGTTTTTCCTCCATGGTGCTGTTTCTTGGTAGGTATTTGGTCACCAAAATGAGAAAAGTAGCTACATGCTCACACTTTGCAGAAAGAGTTCTTTCCGTATGTTTTGTGTATCCTCCAGCCTCACCAGAGTCTGCAAATGCATCTGATACTGAATTCGTGAATCATCATGGGTCCTTTTTAGGAAGTCACCGGAGTACAGCTATGCAGTGGAATGGTTATGAGCATCAGCAGAGAAGCCAACACTCCGCTCCCTCCCCTTCCATCCCTTATCTGGCTGTATCTCAGCTGCAACAGGCCCCACAGGAGCCGGCACCAGACAGATAAAAACATCAAGGCCAGTTCCAACTACACAGAAGATCCTGGAATTTAATTTAACTCCTAACAGACAGTGTGCTGATGCTTCTGTGGGCTCCCAGAGCAGCCTCTTGGAACAGCTGGTAACAGCTGTGGTGGCTTTGCCTTCACACCTCCCTTAGAATCCCAGGGGATTCCACGGAGGCAAGGATCTTGCAGAAAAACTCAAGAGATGCCCAGGACCTCAGTTTGGAAAGGAACTGCACAAATCACTCAGTGACCTTTCTTGTATTTTAAAAACCACTAAAATGAGACCGTAGGGATCTCCCCAAGGTCTTGTGATTTTCCTTTGTTTTTGATGACTGGCTTTAAGAATGTAAACAGGGGGCTAGGGAAGCAGCTCAGGGGGTAGAGCACTTGCTGTGGAAGCCTGAGGACCTGAGTTTAGCTGCCCAGAACCCAGGTAAAGCCAGACAGATGTGGCCGTTTGTACCTGCAAACCAAGCACTGGGGAGACAGTGCCACATGGCTCCTCAGAGTTCGCCAGCTAGCAAGGCTTGCCAAATTGGTGAACTCCAGGTTAAGTAGAGTCCCTGACTCAAAAAATAAGGTGGAGAGTGATTGAATAACACACCCAATGCCACACGCATACACGCAGCTTACACACAGGCACGCGCATACACCCATCAAGTACATACCACACACCACACACACACACACACACACACACACAGCTTACACACAGGCACGTGCATACACCCATCCAGTACATACCACACCACACACACACACACAGCTTACACACAGGCATGCACACACACCCATCCAGCACATACCACACACACACACACACACTCATACAGCGCTCACTAGCTTGAACACGCATGTAGAACAGAAGCAGGTGCAGCCTTCTCTAGCTGCACTCACACAGGGTTCTTATACTGAGACTCTCCCCGCCTCCTCATGTCCCACAGCTGTGTCACAGCCACCAGCTGAGGGTAGACACCAGGGTGGATAAAGGAATCTGTCTCGCTGAGCTCCAGACAGCCGTCCTAGCTCCTCACTTCGTTATCTTTATATTAAATTCCGGCTTTTCATATTAAGCCATGACTATTTTTATATTAAACTATGACTCTTCCATATTAAAAACCCTGATTCCAACAGCAGATAATTTAGTGGCAAAGTAGCTTTTAAAGTGAAACAAATATAGGACACATTTTCTGTGTTTTTTTTAAATAGTTTTCTATTAGCAGCTGAAGTTAGCCCTGATCTTATTCCATATATTGACTAAAATTACACTTCTAACTCACCGCATGTTGTGGTTTCTCCTTTGACTACACCATCCAAGCTTGCTTATTCGACTGAACACTGGAACACTTTTTGACAGAATTCAGTAGCATTTAAAGTGTGTTTATTTATTTATTGAGAACGTCTCCTAGCTAGGGCTCTAGGGTGAGTGATTTCTGGAGCAGAGCTGGACCGTTATGAATAAAATGGAACCACGACTCCAAGTAATTCATGATTAACCCAAGAGTGACGCCGTTAAGAGATCATTAAAAGCAAGGCGGGTCAGGCGTCAGGAAGGCGAGGGATCATCCTGGAAGCGGCAGTTAACTATGTAAACATTTGAAGTGTCTGTGAGGAAAAGATGCCATAAATAAAATTACAGGTGAGACGCTGAAGAAAAACGTTTCTAACATTCATACTGCCGGTGAATTGCTAAAATTAGTACGAAGAACTTTCTCGACACAGAAGGAAAACAGGTCAAGCAGCAGAAGTGCAGAAGCCTTGATGAGAGACACTTACAGAGAAAGACGCATGCGCAAACCAAGAATCTATCTATCATCTATCTATCTATCTATCTATCTATCTATCTATCTATCTATCTATCTATCTATCTATCTATCTTATAGTATCTGTGTCTATATCTACCTTTACTTCCCAGGCCAGCCAGGCAGCGTTGAAGATGAATAGAACTTAATCCTGGTGAGGAAGATACTTGGCTGGGAAAGAAATAAGCGAGGATGCTATTTCAAGGCAACCTGGCAGAGCCCATCAAATGCCTCAGACATTCGTTTCCAGCAGTTTATTCTGCACCCTTCCCCATTCAGCTGAGCAAAGCCACAGCTAAGGCTGTTCACAGCAGCTGTCTGCACCGTGAGCAGTGTGCGCTACGAAGAAACAATTGCTAAAGGAAGGCCTGGGGAGATGGCTCAGCAGGTAAGACTCTCGTCCTGCAGACCTAAATACCTGAGTTCCATCCTGAAAATCCCATAAAGATGGAAGAGACCTTTAATCCCAGCACTCAGGAGGCAGAGGCAGGCGGATCTTTGTGAGTTCGAGACCAGCCTGGTCTACAAGAGCTAGTTCCAGCACAGGCTCCAAAGCCACAGAGAAACCCTGTCTTGAAAAACAAAAAAAACAAAAAGCAAAACAACAACAACAAAAAAAGATGGAAGAGAGAACTGACTCTACACACTAATAAAAACAAATATCCATATTAAAAAGAATTAGTATGAAAAGATATGAGTGGACCAGTCAACCAGGTACATTAATATATGTAACTTTCACAATTGTGTGAAGGGCCGAAACACAAGACACACTTGGGACAGATGCACATGTGGCAAGAGGTCTGGAAGCGTGGGCATTACAGTGACTGCTTCTGAGGAACCGAAGTGAGTGACTTCCAAGTGACTCATTAGCATGCTTTGGGTTTGAATTATAATTCGAGAAATTGCAAACATTTAGAAAAACATGGTCCAGCTCCTTTTGCTGAGTCATGTCCTCTTGTCCAACACAGACCCATGGATGCTGGAGTCTAGTGTTCTGGAAGACTGTTCTCTTTCGGCTTAGGTGCTGGGATGATTCTAAGGAGCTGTGGGGAGGATGTGGAGTGAGGCATGCTTCCTGGCGCATGTCGGGTGGGAGGCACCTGGGGTCAGCAGAAGGGTGTCGTGGTGACAGAGCACCTGACGAGGGTAATCTAAGGGAGGAAGGATTTCTTTGGGTTCATGGTTTCGGGGGCTATCGGTGTATCATGGCGTGGAAGGCGGGGTTTCTGGGAAACTCCCTGTGATGAGAGCTTGTCACAATTAGCTCCCATCTTGGTAGATAAAGAAGCAGAGAGTTCAGGCCGGTGCCGGAGTGGAAATAAGACCGATCCCAGGAGAACCTTGCCTCCCTCCCTGAGCCCCTCTTCACAAGGACTCTACAACCTCCTAAAACAGCGCCACCAGCTGGCGACCAATTGTCGAAACACACAAGCAGGGACAAACACATTGAAGGTTTGGGAGGAGCCTCTTTCAGTCGACCATGTTTAGCATTGAGGAGTTGATGTGGAGAGGCATGCAGGGCCAGCTGCGAGGACAGCTGTGAGTCACCCTTGCCACCTTTCCATCCTTTCCCCAACATTTATAACACCCCAGGCTTCATGCACCTCCTTTCCGTTGCTCCCTCTGCCATTACAGTGTGACCACCACTGTCCCAGGCAATGCTTTAGCACTGGTGGCAGTTGCTTTTTTTGTCTAAATCGCTCTCCTGCCTTTTTGTGGGTGAAGATTTCATAGCTTTGTGCAAGACTCTGAGCCTGAGACTCTACTCTCTCACCAGACACCTTGGTCTGTTTCATGAACTGTTCTTAACTCTGTAGTTAACTTTAGTTCTGCCACCTTAAGGCTTTACGGTTCCATGCTTTTTTCCCTTCTGTGGCTGTGAGTAAACCCTCTTTTATTACAGGTTCCCCTCCATTCATTAAGAGAGAGTGGATATCGGTTCTATTTTTATTGGCTCTCCTTGCCCCCGCCATGCATATTG